>JASSUY010010276.1:0-10153 GCA_032466535.1 Forpus xanthops
GCTGAAAATCCATAACACAGTGCTACACCAGCTACTGCTTAAAGAAAAATGACTGCTGCTGCTAAACCCATGACAGGGGAATAAACAAATATCCCTTCCTCTGAGTTAATTATTACCCTGTAAAATCAATTATTTTCTAAAACATAAAAGAGAAATTAATATTTTTCACTTTTATCACATAAATCAAACAAACAAATAATTAATTTTCTATATTTTGGGACAAATTTGCATTTAAATACAACTACAACAATAGAATTAAATAAATATGTATAATGACTCTTTGAAATTCTAATCTCCACAGTTTAGTTATCTGGATGGTATATATTTAATGCAAGTTTAAGACTATTTAATGTATTTCTAATTTATAAGATGATTGTTTAATTACAGGCCAGTGAATGCAATTACATTTTCTGCTTAAGGATAAAGCCTTCTTATATTTCAGAAATTAATAAAAGCACTCGCATTATACTCTTTACTATTATTCAGTGTAACTGCTCTGAAACTTAGTAATTACATACAAACAGTGAAAAATAAAAGATAAGCACTGAAGTATGTTTATTAAACATGAGTTTAGTACATTTTAAATGTGAATGCATTGTATTAATCTTGTTCCTCCAGTTTGAGAGTTAAAATCATGTATGATCAATTTGGTAAAATATTTTTTTTCTGTTCTCAGGGGTTTTTATTTAGCACTAGTACAATCTTTGAACTCTAACCTAACACACTTTACAAACACACTTTTCCCAGCTTGCTTGTTCTTGTCAATACTCCTTTTCTATGTTTCCAGAGGCCTGTGGTCTCACTTTAAAAAAAGTAAAGCAAATACAAAAAAGCCACTAGGCAAACAACTGGGGAAAGTACACGCCTAATAAAAGGAATAATTTTGAAACCAGACTACTGAAATTGCAAAAATTCTAGCATCATTGCTCAAATTATTATGATTTGCAAGAGCAGCCACAGTAGCTGATTGCCAACACTGACCATTTGGTTGCACGTCCACTGCAGAAGGGAGCTCAGTAAGGACATAGAGGAGTTTAGTGAGATGAGAGTGGGAGTAGTGTTTCAGACAGGATTGGGTTTGTGCGGTAAGGTTTTGATAGTGGGGGACCTACAGGGATGGCTTCTGTGAGAAACTGCTAGAAGCTTCCCCTTGTGTTTGTTAGAACTGATAGCATCTCTTGTCCAGCCAGGGGCAGCCCACCAGAGATACTTATTTCTGCAAAAACTCTGGTATTTGTTCCAAACTGTAACTGAAAACACGCCACACAGACTGAGGCTCCATCTAGCCTGGCAGCCAAAGAGGATACCCAAAACCAAGATAAATGTATTTGATATGCCCCCAAAATACTCTCCTGACCAAATAGAAGCAGTAAATACAAGTGGCTTTCAAACCTAACTCAGAAGTCAAATACCAGAGAGGATCAGGACAGCCACCAAGCTTGTATCTTTCAAGTAGGAAGCTAAACATCGCCTGCAACACACCATTGCTCTGCATTTACTTGCAAGCTCTCACTGAAAACATCCACCCTCAAATCAGTAGTCATATTCTCAAACACTGTGACCTCCACTGATGTTACCACAAGCATTATGCACCATCTAAGAAAAGCCATTTTCAGAAGAGTAAACAGACATGACAGTAACCTAATGTATCAACGCTGGTACCCACTACAATATATACTGAAACTATTAGACATGTATCAGCTGTTACCTTTTTCATCTGGTCTACAGGTATCTTTTCAGAGAGGCATGTCAGAGCTTGCATTTCACTTTCTACTGATCCCTTATTTAAACACTACTGAAAGAAATTCAGGTTGGTGTCCACTTTATACATCTAAGCAAAAATAGTGCACACATACAAAAAACATGCACCATCAAAATAACTTGAGAAGTACTATATGTAAAAAATCAGCTCTGAATTTTCAATCACCTCAAATAGTTGATTTGTTTTACCTATGCAGCCTGCAAATTCACTCTGTTTCCATGCTGACATATTAAATTACTTGGAAGAGTCTATACCACTAACTACTTCAAGCAGGCTGCATTAAAAATGCAGAAAAGCTCACCCCTCCAGAGACTGGATTCTATTCTATCAGTACACCTCAAAATATGGTAAGATGAGCAGCAATTTTGATTTTTAAAGGAACATGATGCAACCCTGAATTAAATGAATGTCTGACACCTGTCCAGACATTTTTTGTTAAATCAACTTTCTCAGAAAGGCCAAAATGACTTTTAAACTCCAGATTCAGGTTTGTAGAAACTAGAGTGCAAGCATCTTTAGCAGAGGAAGATCAGAATCTACTAAGACAAGCTAGCAATAAAAGGATATGTTTACAGATTTTCCACTTGTCTACAGTGCCACTGAAGAACATTAGTCAAACTCAGTGACTTTTAGGATCACTGTAATCTCCACAAAATTACCTCTGGGTATCTGAAAGTCTTTCCTTCTCTGCAACTTCTGTGACAGGGCAGTATCTGTACTCTGCTCTTACAGGGAACTCCTTGCCGTTGCTTTCAAGGGAAGAAAGTATCTCCACCTAAATCTGTCATCTGTCCTTCAGGAAATTTAAGGCAAGTACTGAGAACAAACAGGTAAAAAAAATGGTATCTTTCTCATATTAATTTCTAAGGTTTTCATTGTTTGCTTTTTTTTGTTGTTTTTGTTTTTGTTGGTTTTTTTTGTTTGTTTTCCCTAGGGAATGAAAACTGAGATATTTCTACATTTTTATCATTAAAGAGACATTTTTATTCTTTTCTTTCTTTTCATGGTATTGACATGTGGGATTTTAAAAAATTGTGCAGAATCTTATCTTAGGAAAGAGCTAACTCCCATGTTATATGTATAAATCCTTCAAAATATTGCAATCAAATGGCATTGATATTGGACTGTTTATCTGGCAATTTCTTTTCTTCTCCATTTGCTATTCTCCAATGACATCCCTTACCAGTAGAGTTTTCAGACAACCTTCCACTATCTTTTGTCCTCAACATAAGAAGAACATAGAGCTATTGGAACAAGTCCAGAGGAGGGCCACGACAATGATCAGAGGACTGGAGCACCTTCCATATGAAGACAGGTCTGAGAAAGTTGGGGCTGTTCAGCCTGCAGGAGAGAAGGCTGCTTGGAGACCTCCTAGCAGCCTTCCAGTATCTGAAGGGGGCCTGTAAAGATGCTGAGGAGGGACTTTTCATTAAAGATTGTAGAGATAGGACAAGGGTTAATGGGTTAAAACTTAAAACAGGGGAAGTTTAGATTGGATATGAGGAAGAAATTCTTTACTGTGATGGTGATGAGGCACTGGAATAGGCTGCCCAGAGAAATTGTGATAGCTCCATCACTGGTGGTGTTCAAGGCCGGGTTGGAGAGAGACTTGGGTGGCATGGTTTAATGGGAGGTGTCCCTGCCCATGGCAGGAGGGGTTAGAACTAGATGTTCCTTTCCAATCCTGACATTTCTACAATTCTATGATTCAATAAATATCAACTACTCCCCTCATGTCTTGTTCCTACAACCAATATTCTTGTTGATCAGTGGTTTAATATATCAGCTGTCAACTCCTTAGTTATTCTCAATTCCTTTATTTTCTGTTGGCTATTCATTCCATTCCACCTGCACCCTTTCCCTATATTTTTTGCCTCCTTTCTCTCTTTCTGTGTCCCAAGAAGTTTTGAAACAGCTACCCGAATGAAATTCCAAGCTTTATACAGTGACCATTCTATATCTATGACAGAAGAGATTCTTCAGGAAATCTGCAGGTAATTTACAGTGTTTTCTGAGAGTTAAATCGGAGTACTTTATATGTAATTGTCGGTATTTTCTGAGTATGTTATTTATCACATTCTTTTAACAAGTAAGGATAAACCTGACTTGAAAGATACAAATTCTGCAATAATTAAAATTTCATCAGCAGGCTTATTAAAGTGCATTTCCTAGAGACTGGGAGACAAACCTTAATGTCTGGTCTTAACTAAGATATATAGTCTGATAAAAGAGCCACTTAGTAATTAGGCAAACTTTTTGGCAAGATCCACGGAAGCACATGAAGGGCACAAGTATGATAACAGGTAATATTGATTTCTTTACACTTTAAAAAGTCTCCTGTAATTCTCCAGTGGGAAATGGAGTGCTAGCTTGTCTAAATTAATCCCCTCAGATAAAGCAGAACACTTTCTAATGACTCACAGATTCCACATCAGAATTTCATACTTTTTTTTTTTCAGCATAGAGCATTTCCATAAAAATACAAGCATAAGTTTAATGCTTTGATGGCCCAAATGGAAAAAAATTACGTTCTTTCTCCAAATACGTGCAAAAAGTAACATTATAACAGAAATGCATCACAAGTTCACGTAAAGATAAGGACAGGCCCTACATTAAATCTTATATGAGGTACACAACACTTGCTGCATAGAAGGCATCATTTTTCATAGAAGCATTTTGTTAGACGTTAACATGAAACATGAGACACAGAAAACCTCTACTGCCAGGCCAACAGGTTGTCTCGTGTAATGATAGGTGAAAGTTACAGGAAATTCTGAGAAGTAATATTATTCTCAAAATGTGGTTTAACTCGGCAACCGCAAGTAAAAACAGTATAAACATATAGAGACATTTAAAAATACACTTCTATTGAAGATTATTTCAGTCCCTGGGGAAAATAGCAGCTCTTTTATCAACAACTTTTCCCAACTTCAAACACAAGTCAGTCCCCAAAAAAACTTACTGGCATAATGGAACGTCACCTTTGATGATGCATTTTCCTCCATTTTTACAGTATTCTTCAGGACAAACTACAAATGAAAGTGCAAATAAAAAAAATGAAAAACTATAATTAAATTTTACACCTCCCTCCCTCTCTCCCCTTCCCTCCCCCGGTTGTTATAGTTGTCATTGCTTAATTTCCAAAATGGCAAAATATTCACCTGTCATTTTGGATACTTAATACTTCCAAAACCTCTTCCTTTAGACCTTGATTTGGTGACATAAGTGTCAGGTCATAAATACATTATAGTCAGTGGACTCTTCTTGAGTTTACAGAAATCCTAGTGTTCATTTGAACAGGCTTCTAATTTTTCTCAAGACAGAGTTTCATTTGACTCCATAAATAGCACTGTAAGTGAGCTATTGCCACTTACTCAATTCTTAGATAGGCATATATAAAATAAAAGCCAAAAGAACTGAACTTATATTAAATTAGTAACTAATTCTAATTTATTATTAATAGCTTTTATATAGGGGTGATGAACAGACACTCCTGTGTCACTAACCTTCTCATTGAAGATGCCCAGAATTTTAACACTTTGAATCAAATTCCCAAAAAAAAAAAAAAAAAAAAAATCTTTCCTGAAAAGAATATAAGCATTGTAATAGAGAGGGATGTCAGTGGCATACAACTATCAACCTTTGACATCCCTTAGTATTGGTTTCCACATCACCACACTGAGTTTTACTGAAGTTTAGTTTTACATCCCTACAGCAAGAAAAACTCCTAATCAAATTCCCTCAATCTTCTTTAGCAAGAAAAGAACTAGGAAGTAATTTGATGAAGTTTTAGCAAGGGAAATTTGCTTGAAAACTGCCTAAAAATTCAGTAGGAAATGACTACACTTTTTTGTTTCAAATGACAGTTTTATGCAAAACTATGTACCTGAACAGCTGGACTCATCAGGGCTGAAATCAGTGCAGTCTACAATGCCATCACAACGCTGGGAGATTGCTATGCATTGATTAGTTGACGCACATAACAAAGAACCATTGAAACAATCTTTAATGGCTGAAATGAAAAGTAACATGACAGTTAGCATCTATACTTCTTTTTTTTAGTGTTAAAAACTACCAGAAAACTTGAATAATGCTATATATAGTTGCATCTGTATGACCTCTACAAGCTTTCATCTTCAAAGACATAGAACTTTATTGTTGAGTAGATAAATTGGTAAATATACACTGAGCACATATGTTACAGAAGCTAAATTTTTCCTACATTACATCTGTGAGGAAGAGGAGGGCTTATTTACTTAGAATGTTGACAGAGTAAGGTACAAAGCCCCAATGAAAACCCATAAAAAGATATCAGAAAACAGAATCAACTCTCATTACTAACCTATATTAAAATACAAATAAAAAATTACATTATATGGCTTATTTTATTACATGAAACCAAATACTAAAAAGATAGTTAACAAAAAAAAGTACAGAAGTACTATTCTGAAAAATTTAAACTTGTACACCTTTTATATTCTTGGGCATTCAATTACATTTTCTATGGTTGCTCAGAAGAATTATAAGGGGTTAATCTTACTGGAATCACATAAACCTTCAGGTACTGAATTATTCCTGAGTCACTGATCTACAAGGATGTACCTGATGGTCCTGCAGATTTCTGTAGAGTATAACATGATTTTGTTATTATTTCTCACACAGTGTTCTCTTATGCTGCCTTAAACTATATATTTTTTTTAAGGTTTTTGTTTAAGCAATTTAAATTGAACTCTCTCACCATGTCACTACTGCAAATCAGAGGGAACTCTTGTGGCTCCACCAGAGTTAGATAAATTCAAATTAGCTTGTGCGTTCTGAGTGGGAGAAAGAATATTAAAAATACCCAATTGCCGCATCTACATTTCATAATACTTTCCTGCTCCTGAGTTCAAGAGCCAGTGTACATGGCAATAAGCCTTTTATGCTAGATGGCTAAGCTGTTGTAGGATATTTTTTTTTTCCACTCTTAGATACAATTTAAATCACTGGCCAATATAGCCTGCAAGAGTGTGCAATATTTAAAATACTGCTGTTCAATTTATACCACAATAATGGAGGCAAATCTTGCCAGTTCTGATCACGCCAGTCAGCTCTTGTCAGTTTTGGTATTCTTTCAGAAATATGAAATTTCTCATGTGAGTAAGGGTTTGTGGGATTGAACCATTTAATTACATGTACTGGCCATTTACTAAAGTCTGCAGAAAAATATGTAGAAGAATACTAGCAAATATAAAAAGGAGATTGCTTTTGTTTCCAATTTATATTCATCTCTATGAGGACTTGAAAGTTCTGTCTAATTTTAAACTATCACTATGCTGTCCTGTACATGTTTTCTTCAACTGGCTGGAGAATTCATGATATGGCAGTGACAGTGGGATAATAGCAACAACAAGAAGAAGAAAAATTTCCTTTTCAGCTCTCCATCCCCTGACCACTCAGTCTGACAGAACAGGTTGTGGTAGACAAAAAAAAACACAGCAGATTACAGCATCACTCCATATTTGTAGCATATACTACTGTCTATCTCTAAGGGAAGTTGTGAATTCTCCATCGCTGGCAGTGTTCAAGGTCGGGTTGGACATAGCCTTGGATGACATGGTTTAGTGGGAGGTGTCCTTGCCCATAACAAGGGTGTTGGAACTAGATGATCTTAAGGTCCTTTCCAACCCTAACTATTCTATGATTCTATGCTTGTCAGCTTTCCAGAAAATAACTTACAGACCCATTCCCTCTGCTGCACTTTCTTAAGCAAATAATAATTGCATACTTATTTTGGCACAGTCACATTCAAATCCTAGACATGTCTTTCAATCTGGGGGAAATTTCTCAGTGGTATTCAAACCAGTTTTATAACTGGTCATTTGCACGCAAGTAATCAGTCTGTAAAATAAAGGGCATGTTCAGACTGAGACTTCAACAGAAATAAAGTTGGAAATTGGACACAAAACAAATTTATTTTTTGTGCTTTAGATTTTTATTGCCTACACATCTTTTTTGAGGAAATTGTAAACTATGTGGTTGTAGAGTACCACTTCTGGTTCGTCATATATATAGTATACTAATTAAAAGATTCAAAGAAGAAAGTGTCATTCAGCACTTTATTATTTCCTCTGGTTCTGGACTTGCTGCTTGACTCATGCATGAGGATAAAACAGAAGAAATGCTAATTATTTTTGGTCCATTTGTATCTCTTGAACATTAAGGTGTTTTTGGCGTGTCCCTTTACCTTAAGCCAAGATTTTTATACCACTTACAGAGGTAACAGTCACAGTGATGGATCTGACTGCTGAATACTTTGTACAGATCCAGTATTTAAGATAGAAAGTGAAATGGAGCTAAGTTATTGGTGCCGAGATAAAGAATGTTAAGAGCACATTTTAAAAATAATGTTTTCTCTTTTATTCTACTGAAACTAAAATTAATATTGCTTACTGTTAACAGTGTTACAAATAGCTTCAGATTTCTCAAATTAGTTATTTTTCACCTTCAAGTGCTTTGGGGATAAAGACATTAAATACAAGCATTAACAACAGTGAAGACACAAAAATGCAAACTATAATATTGGCTTTTTGCCTGTATTTCCTTTTCCAGGTCCAAATCCAATCTGTTAAAAAGGGTAAAAATACTGCAGCCACTTTGAAAGTATATAATTTTTAATATTTACTAGTCATTTAGAATTTACCAGGACTACATAAGATACATTTTGGTATACTGCAGAGAACTGACAAATCATTTTTTATTCATTGCTATTAGGACTTCAGTCAAAAGGTGTTGGGGCCTGTGGAAAAGTAATGCAGTGCCTCACTGGTCCTAATATGTTTATTTTACAATGTTACTATTGTAATCAGGCAGATAAAAACCAATATATTGAATGGGTGAGTTAAAGTACACATCTGTAAAGCTGTCTGCAAGAAGAGGGCTGACAAAGTATAACATCTATAAATGAAAAACAGTTCCAAGATTTTCTTGTTAAAAGCAGCAAGTAATAAAATCCACCACATTAGTAGATATAAAAAAGTATTAACATAATACTGTACAACCTAACTGCTGAGTGAACTCTATGGGAAATTCTGTCTGCATGAATCTAAGTCATGCAGAAAAGCATTTCTGTGGTAGAAATTGTGGTTTCAGTAGAGACCTGACTAATGCATTTTATTTCATAGCTTTTCTTGTCCTTCTTTTGGGTTTATACTTAATCTCTGCAAGATGCATTTTGACAACTGGTCTTCATCCCAGAAAAAACTTTCTCTGATGAATTTCTGAATTCAGAAGCCATAAGATTTTTGACAGTCTGTTGTTGAATTTAAATGAGTGATATTGCTAAAGGACCTGGCACACACAAGATGAAGAGTACCAATAAGCCTGAAATAGAAATGTACTTGAACCAGCACTAAGAAAAACCCCAACCAAACAAAAAAAAAAAAAAACCAAGCAAAACCCTAAACCCAACAACAACACCACCACCATCCAAACACCAAAACATTGTTTTCTAAATACTATTCATAACTACTAAGGAAAAAGTTATTAAATTTCAATCAAAAACCTGGATACACATACACCTCACGATCCATGGTGTTATTACAGTATGCATAACAATCAATTTTATAGATTATGCATAAATGCCAACAAAAAAATAAATTTATGAGATATTTACTTTTTCTGACATTTTTCTGTTGAAAAACTTACACAGCATTTCACATGTTAAAAGTAGACAGCTAGAGATTAAATGCTGCACTCTCATGGTGTATACGTTTTGATGGGAATACCAGCTGTGACAGTAATCACTTTTTCATTGATTCTATCCCAAACTTCCAGTAATCACTTTCTTTTTGCGTTGCCTGCAACCATTATCTTCTTTGGAGTAAAAACAGGAGTTGTTGCTTCTGTATTCATATCCTATATTACCAACACTTACACGTTTATACACTCAAAACTGAATTGCCTTTTTGCTTTGCCTCCAACCAGTATCTTCAGAGAAGAAACACGAGCTGCTGCTTCTGTTTTCCTATCTTATATTGTCAACACTTACATGTTTATACATTCAAAACTGGATTTTGGAGTAGCAATGTGATTACAGATTTGAGTAAGTTTTCTTGGAGCACCAAGTTGTGCAATATCTATGGAGATTTTCTGATCTTTGAATAAATCAAGACTTCATTTCCCCTCATTCTCTGGGTATTGCTTAGAAGTCAAAGGCAATGAAACAACATCTCACTGCTTTTGGGAATACTAATAATCAAGAAAAACTTGTGGCCTTTGGATATTGGGATTCTAGAACACACTAGCTGCCATGGCATGGACTTGGGATGTGTACTAAGTGTCGTGGTTTGAGGCGTAAATCAATCTGCCTGCCCACTCACTCCTCCCAACCTTCTTTTCCCCCCCACTTTA
>JASSUY010010277.1:0-35197 GCA_032466535.1 Forpus xanthops
GTACAGTTCTGGTGTCCTCAACATAAAAAGGACATGGAACTGTTGGAACAAGTGCAGAGGAGGGCCACGTGGATGATCAGGGGTCTGGACCACCTCCCGTATGAAGATAGGATGAGAAAGTTGGGGCTGTTCAGCTTGGAGAGGAGAAGGCTGTGTGGAGACTTCATACAGCCTTCCAGGGGACCTATAAGGATGCTGGGGATAGACTCTTCTTAGGGACTGTAGTGATAGGACAAGAGGTAATGGGTTAAAACTTAAACAGGGGAAGTTTAGATTGGATATAAGGAAATTTTTTACTGTAAGGGTGGTGAGGCACTGGAATGGGTTGCCCAGGGAAGTTGTGAATACTCCATTGCCGGCAGCATTTAAGGGCAAGTTGGACATAGCCTTGGGTGGCATGATGTAGTGGGAGGTGTCCCTGCCCATGGCAAGAGGGTTGGAATTAGATGATCTTAAGGTCCTTTCCAACCCTACCTATTCTATGAGTCTATTCTAACAAGACATAATGTATCATTTTCCTTTACAACATCTTTATAAATAGCCTCATTTTAATGAAAGCAATCCATTTAATTCTCATTCCCCATCAAAATGAGATGTAGCACTACTAAAACCTCTAGAATAATGAATCATAGTCAGCACATGCTTACTTGTGTGCATTTGGTTCAACTGAGATAACAAACATAAGTATGTACAGTAGCAAGAATTTGCAGGTCTTTATGATGACTACTGTTCAACATATTTTAATTCTGTCAAATAATCAACTCAGTGCAAAATTCAGCACCTGGACTTGAAAGAACATACTCAACTGAAGTCACTGTTGCCCTGACCACCTTCTGGTCATTGGTTTCTCAAGCTGTCTCCTTTAGATAGCACTTGAAATGAAATAAACTACAAAGCACTATGCAAGTCTCAATAGAAACAAACATGGAAATGGCTTCCATATAATTATTGATTATTATTTCTTTTTAAAGGAAATATTTACCCTAAGACCTAAATAAAAGATGTGGTATTCCAGCTCTGGACTCAGTAGTCTAGCAACACCAGGTGCTGGAAGGAGTCCTAACAAGTCAAACATCAGCATGCAGAAATACTTTCCAACTCGGATATATTTTCCAAGCTACTTCATAAAAAGGTCATGAAACTGGCAAGAACAGATTCTTGATTGTGAAAGAGCTAGTTCGAACTATTCTCTCCATAAATCAATAAAATTATAACTACTACAGTACTCATTTAAATATTAAACTCAATATAGTACCATTCCTACAAGCTCTAACATGTGTAACAGTTGTGATAAAAACACTTGTATTACAAACCAAGATATACCTTGCAAATTACATTTTCACGAAATCATACTCAATGTTATTGAAAGCTATATAGATTTCATAGAGTAAACACAGAGTAATCCAGAACAGAAAGGAACAGAAACAAAATTTGACAGGTCAGAACTGGGAAGTCATTCAGACACTTATGCACTACACAAGAAGAAATTTGAAAGAACATTGCTCTGCAAGCTTACGCTTTATAGGATGTTATTTCAGCAGATAAATCTGTGTGTTCCCTTTTGTATGTTTTGGTTATCACCTGTATGTTGAAAGCTATAGGTAGTTTGTTGTTTCAATTGAATAACCATTATCACAATTACATGTTAGCCCTGAAGTATCTTGGGATATCAAACATGTCTGAATTTAATGATTCCCTCAGGTAGACATCTCATTGCCTGAAGATCCTGCCCACTAGTACCGTATTGTGGCAACACTCAGAATAATCAGGACCCTGCTTACTCACATTGTCAGCACAGTCTATAACCCTGCTTAATAACCTGGTTAAGCAGTCACCTGATATCTGCCTGAGTATTTTAGATGCTTGTAATGAGCTTTAGATGCTCTCGATTAAGATGCACATCCCAAACACAGAATTAAACTAGATTTGGTACTTACTGCACCAGCTGCACACAATTTTCAATACTCGAACAACAGTACTTCTTACTCCCAATATTATCTTTTATGAATGGACATAACATGAAAACTGCTGCCTTAACTTTTGGTACTGAGAGTGGGAAATAAAGAGCCACAGGAAACAAATCCTCAGTATTCTTGAAAACAAATAATCAGAAGTATATTTTTCTATAGAGTACTTGATTTATTCAGATTTTTCCACTTCTGAAACCAAATCAGTAAAATAAAAACAGAAAATTCAGTCAAACCAGATATCAGAAATTACTGCAGTGTCAGTAATGTGTGCCAGTCTAAGACAGCTGGTTAAAATGGCAATCAGTAAATACATCACACAAATATTTACACACAAGATATTTGACCTAATGACCTAATGTCATTGAAGTCTTGGTATTAAATTTGTACAGTGAATTAGCCCTTAATATAGGAAGAGGAGAAATTTGGAACACAAAAAATCATAGTCTCCTAAATCATCAGGAAAACAAAGCATTGGTAAATTAAAATTCTCGCATTCAAAACACTCTGAGGACAATCAAGACAGAAAATTTTGCTATTATGTCTTATACCTTTCTAATATTTTTCCAACATCAAAGCCATTATTCTCAAAATTACAACAAAGACATGATAGGTTTTAGTGAGACATTTACAGTAAAAAAGGTGCAAATTAAAATCTCCTCAAGTAAACCTTACTTCAGTCTTCATTCAAAGAAGCCTCAAAACCAGGTCAAAGAATTCCACAGAAATTTATAACATTTATAAAAAACTATAATATAGTCTGTTGGCTATACAAAGCAGCAGACTATAACATTGATCGCTGACACTATTAAGAGGCTCTGATTCAGTGTCTGCTTATATAGAGCTGTCTGCCAAGTCCTTGAATGTATTTGTTTTAATGATACACATTGCTTAAGAAATTCCCCATGGAACATGTATCCACAACACAACATATGAATTCAGATTCCTGATCTGCTGCAGTGCAGAACTGGCAGTATCCCAACAGTAGGTTGGTAACCGCCCAACTATCAGAAGGTGGAATACACCTTTAGGAATACTTTAAGATAAAGAAAAAAAAAACAGCCCTGATGTAGCAGGTCTTTGCATTATTAAATATACTGCTGCATAACTTCCAAAAAAAACTATGGATGCACAGGCAGAATGAATATATAATGCTTGAAGAGGTCTACCTGAAAATTTGAATACTGACCCAGACAGAAAATAGAAACATTTAGGTTGGAAAAGACCTTTAAGGTCATCAAGTCCAACCAGCTGCCTGTAAAAAAGATGTGGAAAGACTTTTTCACAGGGCCTATTGCAATAGAACAAGGGCTGATGGTTTTCAGACTAAAAGAGGGGAGATTCAGGCTGCATGTGAGGAAAAAAAAATCTTTACAATAAGGGCAGTAAAACATTGGCACAGTTTGCTCAGAAAGGTGATTGATGCGCCATCCCTGGAGACATTCAAGGCCAGGCTGGATGTTGTTCTGGATAACCTTATTTAGATGAAGATGTCCCTGCTCACTGCAGGCAGGTTGGACTAAATGACCTTTGAAGGTCCCTTCCAACCCAAACTATTCTATGATTCTAAGATTATCTGCACTCCATAATCCTGCCCAGCAGTGAAGTCAGGCTCGTTGATAGTTCTGTTAGGCTCTGGCCCTTCTAATTTTCTCCCTGAATAATCCCATGGCACCCATGTAGTCCTCCTAAGTGGCCTGCTCCTTCTTCCCAAAGGTCATAAACTCTTTTCTTTCCTGAGTTTCAGCCAGGCCAGTCACCTCACCACTGGCTCATTTTAAGATTCTCTTCAAGAATGTTCAGCCTTCCTGGACATCTTAGCCCTTCCTGGACTCCTTAGCCCTTCAGGACTGCCTCCCAAGGGACTCTGTCAACCAGGCTCCTAAACAGGCCAAAGTCTGCCCTCCATAAGTCCAAGGTAGCAGTTCCATTGAGCTCCCTCCATACTTTTCTAAGAATCAAAAATTATACCATTTCATGATCACTGCACCCAAAACAGCGTCCAGCTATCAAATCACCCACAGGTTCTTCTCTGTTCACAAACAGCAGGTCCAGCACACACCTTTCCTAGTCGGCTCACTTGCCAGCTATGTCAGGAAGTATCTTACACACTCCCCACAAACCTCCTAGACTGTTTCCTCCCTGTTGTATTGTACTTCCAGATGCTTCCAGCAGACATACTCAGAATTTACTGTGTATTCAGAGCATTTCCAGTAATTTTCAAAGCGTCTCATATTTCTATAAGACCAAGGAAGCAATCTTTTATAAGGGCTCTCCAAAATCAAGTGCATCTAGTACACAAGGACAGTAAATACAGAAATGTGACCCAAATCTTCATAAACAGATGCATCCTGTCTAAACCACAGAAATTCCAATTGAAAATATTAAAGTATACAAAAGAATAATTTTACTGATAACTATGAATATCACTAGCGGAAACATCAGCTTGATCTTCAGACACTTTTCCAGCAATTCCTTTCTGTAGTATTTTAGGTTTTAAGTTTTACATCTATAAGACACAAACAAGTATACCTATAGATCACATATATCTATATGGAATAACTTGTTTTTACGATACCACCATCATAAAATTTCTTGAGCACGCACAAAACATAAAAGCACTTCTTCACAACACAAACGTATGCATCATAAGATAAACCTCATTGAAGTGGTCTCAGCAGAGCTGAAGAAGAATCTTTTAGCTCATTTTTGCCACATTTCATTGCCATTAAACCAGGCTATGCAAATATGTACAGCACCTTTGGCATCAGTATGTATTGTTTTGCATGCACTGCTTCTATCATCCTGAGGATGTTCAGGGCAATATTCTACTATGAAAGAACGCTGAATTCACTAAATGTCACATTTATTATAGGACTTAAAGTTTGACCCTTAGATACTCATTCTTAAAGACTACTCATAGATCTATTTCTCACCTGTCCTTGTGCAGAACTAATGTACATTAATTACAAAGACCTAAAGCTGTAAATAAAACTATAGCTTAGTCATAGAGACACACCCAGATGCTTTACAGCTACATTCAAAATGCCTACTTGACCTTTTGCCAAGTAATGTATGATACCTGGACTGATGAAAGCACATCTTCTTCCTGGAAAAAGCATCCTCCTGAGGAAGCTCTGCAAGTTCCCTGCCAGTCACTCTCCCAAGTCCACCTTTGCTTTTAAGCAATCCTTTAACATATCCCAGAGCTATATAAAGCTGATGCCCCCCAGCATTTTTCGGGCATTCTGCTCTAGCTCATGAAAGAGATTTTGATCTAGGAAAACTGTAAGCATTTGAGTAGCAAGCAGAAAGTCATGTTCCCTTATTTCCTTTCCAGATTTTGTTTGTTTCAGGCTTTGACAGCTGGGACAAGCCAGCTCTGAGGAGGTCACATGGCTAGCCCAAAACAAATGGGTTTGGGCCTTGTAATTTGCCATAGTGATGTAATTCAGAAACCTTGGCTAAGACTGAATAATGATATTACAGGCACTGGGGCCAAGAAATTAGTTCTAAACTTGGACACATACAAGAAGACAAGCTGAAATTATCTATCCTTATCCTTTTTACAGCCTTCTCCACTTCTCATCACTATTCTCTCCTCACCACCCTCCCCGTATAAGCACTACACTCTTAACACAGGTAGAAATTATTCATCGGATTGTATAACAAGCAGGGAATGGGGGCAAAAGGCAAAACAAAACATAATTGTACAAATACAGCCATTTATTACACATCCTGCCTATCATTGTAATGTGGAAACTGAAGATACTGCTATTTCTCATTTCAGCTGTGGACGTTCTCTGTAGGAATAAATCTGTTTTACGCAGAACATTCTTTCTCTCCAATCTCCAGCTTATATGTACAATTTTTTTTTTGTTTGGTTTTTTTTCTGAAATACAGTCCTCTGAAAACACTGTATTTCTTTAAAGCACTGAAGGTTGTGCAACTAAATGACGTAAAAGCACACAAACATGTTGACGTTAGACAAGAGCTTTTTCCAGCCATAGATCCTAACACTACATACAGTTCACCTCAAGATGTCCAAGCGATAGCTACTTTTCTTTTAAATACTTGTCCTTTTCCAAGAATCAATGCAATCAGTATAGCAAAACAATGTAGTTAAAGAGATACAGACTGAGAAATTTATTACTGATAAGAGCTTAAATATAAAATACACATCTTGCAATCTTCTCAGAAAGGACATGTGGGAGGTAGAACTATATATCCTATCAGGCTTTTATTAGAAGGCTCTCTAAATCTAAAGCACACTTTACTTCACAATAACCGGGGTTGGAGTTTGTTTTGTGTTAAGAAAACGAAACAAAACAAAAAAAAACACCAGAAAAAAAAAAAAAAAAAAAAAAAAAAAAAAAAAACACAAAACAAAGCTACATTAAAAACAACAATTAAGTTGGTTCCAGGTTCAACTGCTCAGAAACTAAAAGGAATGCGGTCACAAAAACATGTTGTGCTACATCATGGCATTCAGAAACACATGAAATTTTATTACTGAATTACTCTGCACAACAGGTCATCAAAACCTAAAATTTTTACTGCCAAATCAAATATCTTTAGAGAAGAAAGAGAAGCTTAAGGACATACAAGACTTTCTTATAGAAATAGTAAGCCAAATACCACAGACGCATAAAGACAGGAATCACATACAGCCCCTGCATGACAATGTAAGAGAAAGAAAGGGGTGCTTCTTTCAAAGGAGGCATACTCATTTGCTTAGTTGTGAATTGTTTAATGCTAAACATTCCTCTCTGCCATCATAGCAAGCATTTCAATTTTGATCTGAAAAATTTTGTTCAACTGTCAAGAGGTATAAGCACTCTACAAATCTGCTAAAACTTTGGTTTCCAAAGAAAATGCCAATTAGAAACTTCCTATTGGAAATGTCAACAATTACTATTATGCAGATATGACAAAATAAGAGTATTTCTTCTTTGAACCACTGATTATACATATATGTCTATATGTACGTACATATATATATCAAGTGACTGAACTAAACATTTTTTAAATGGTATCTTTAAATAGATTTGAATAAAAGGTAGCAGGCAAAAAGAAAATCAGGTATGTATGTCAAGTAAAACTCAATTAGGGAATTTTGCTGGGCAGATTTTAAGCCCTTTTATCAATAACTTCACATCAAATTAAAGTAGTAGGATGACTGGCAAATAAAGAATAACTCAAGCTGAACTGCCACTTTTAATAATCCCATTTCCATCTAAAGAGTGAGATGGCCGTAGGGTCTGAGAATTTGTCACTACCATGTACACTCGCTGATAGTAAAGTAAAAGCAGAGGAGATGAGCCTATTTTAAACAACGTGCTCTATTTTATCCCTTTCGTCATAAAAAGTCCATAGAGATATTATGAAAATTACAAACTTCTTTTAAGAAATAGAAGAGAAAAATATACTGCGTTTGTAAAGCGCACAGGTAATTCTTTTCAGCATTGCATACATGTAATAGAAAAATCAGCTTTATATAAGCACAGCTGACAGTGCAAATATGCACAAAATTCTCACAATGAAAAAGTTTAGATCAAATAAACAGAGCATCTATGTTAGCTTTTCACATTAGCATGTAAGGATGAAGACAGCTTATCTATATTAAGACATTAAAGTGAGATGTCACACACACAGGTCAATTAACAGCTCCAACAGCTGTAGCTATTTTAATAGATTCTTCTATTGAACAAAAGATTAGCACCCAATTTCAGATTTCAAGGCAAGTCACACCATTGTTGGGGGGAAAAGAAAAAAAAAAAGAAAAGAAAACGTTGTAACTTAGAGCCCAAATTTAATGCTTTTTTAAAACTTTAGCCTTCATGACCAAAATAAGAGATCCAAGTGATAAATTCTGCATGATCATTAAAAAAAAAAAAAAACCAAAAACCTAGGTTGTATGCTATAAGTTTATTTCCAATAGCTCATAACTGAGTGGGGATTGATTCTAAACTGGCTATCACATTGCTTATCTCCCATAGCACTCAAAGAATTTTTCCAATGTGTACACTGTAAAATTGGGATTCTAGTTTTTTTTTGGGGGGGAATACATCTTCAATACACATGCTGAATTTGTGAGACAAAACAAAGGATTCCTCCAAATTCATTATCCTAAAAAATAGAACAATGAAATTAGGCTGCAGGTTCCATGGGATTTTCTTACCAAGTCGATCTCAAATTGTTCATTAAAATAAAATGTAAAGCTATAACTCAAGAGTAACAACATATATTTCTGGCTTCAAAATACTGAATTTTTAAAATTCAATGCCAACTTTCAGGTTTAGAACATTAAACATTAAATCAGAAATGTGAAATGCTAGAACAAGCACATTTTACATTAGCATCTATATCCAGAAACTGCCAAACTGCCCACTAAATATATAGAATAAATCATGGAGAAAAAAATGTCAAGAAGTGAGTAAATAGGAATGACAGGCAAACAACTAAAGTGAAGATGAAGTCACATGAAAGGAGTGACAAAGGAAATCAGTGCAAAAGAATTGCAAAAAGCACTTCAAGTTAACCCAGATTTCACAGTTTTCTGTTAGTGCATTTTATTTCCTGGCAACTTTTGCCTGCCTTGAGTATATGCATACCTAGCAGCCTTGATCCTTTCAGCATGTAATTTAAATTAAGCCAAGAGTTAGAATAAGCCAAGATAATGAGTTTAAACAAAAATTCTAGTACGCATAATGGACACAAAGCAACTGCTTAGAAAAGGACAAACCAACAAAATGGTCACTAGCAAATTAGTCTGCAAAATGAGTGAACATTTACATTGGTCTAAATGAAGTTATCTATAGATTTTGACTCTGTGCAATTTCCATACATGAATGATTACTGAGTTTCATTAGAAATTAGTTTCACTTTATTGAATGGTCAAGGTTTAGCATTAAAATTTGTTCAATCACATCTTCCTCCTGATGGTCAGTGTTGGAAAAAATATACATGTATAAAAGAAGGCACACAGGTGCATTCTTTGTACAATTAATGTTCAGATAATGCCAGATAACAGACAAATCTGCATGTCTAGGGGCAGTAAGTGAAAGTCTGATTAACCTTTTGTTTCAATAACTGGCCTTCATAAATGCAGCAATCGCAATCCTCAGATCTCTACTGTAAATCTGGGCTGACATTAGATCCCATCCCTGCTAATTATAAGCCGTGTTAGATACGTCAATTTGGCACCTCTGGCACGAAAAGCTGGTCACTCTTAGTTTGACAAAATTGAAGTGAGACTAAATGACAACAAATTCTAATGAGAAGACATCCCATGTACCATAATTCTATATAATCTCAACTGGTTAAAAAAACTAACACAACACACATCACCAAGTAAGAGCCACCATTAGCTCCCTCCCTGGCACCAGTAAATTTCTGCACTGTTTGACAATGAAAACAAAGTGGCTCATTTATGTTTACAGACTGTGAGCTGGGTGAGAGAGTTGGCATTAAACACTGTCCTTAGCACAGTTCAAATGAATTAATTCTTTGAACATCATACAAATGGAAGAAAAAATACTTACTAGTATAGAACTTCATTTGCTTCATGCCTTTCATATCTAACAGTTTCACACATCAGTCTGAAAGAAAAGGAAAGAAGTAATTTTTAATTATGATTCCTATCAGTGTCACAAAGACTTAACTTTATGAAGTTAGTCAGCATTTCCCACCACGCCTCCAGCTCTTGCAAAAAATTAACCATCACTTTAAAGCTAAGCTGATTTTTAACTTAAGAGAACAAATTGTTAAATCTAAGCATTTAAGTTATTAGTTCATCCAAGATCAGATTTGATTTAGAACTCCAGATGTAATTGCCCCCATAAAAAAAAAAAGTCTGGAAAATGGGGACAATTACATCTAGAGTTCTGGTCTCATTTTATAAAGTGATCTGATAAAATTAAGTTGCTGTATAAGGAAACAAATCAGAATTTTAGAAAATGGATGGAAAACTATGACATGCGACACTAATCAGATATAATAGGATATTAAAACTGCTCCCTTTTTCAAGTCAGATAAATCTGACTATCAATCGATGAAACAAGGAATTATGTTGTATGGTAAACTGATGCATCTCATTTTGCAAAAAATACAGCAACTTAAAAATTTCCACGAGATTTTAATACTGAAATCCCAGAGTCTCAAAGCTGAAAGAATTTCCTGCAGGAAAATCCCGTCTACAGGGGAAGATTGAAGCACTTCTGCATTCATCATCTGCCTGATAAATGTGCCGTAACAGAGAGCAACTACAATAGAACTTACCAATATTAAGAAACACGTGCTAACTTGGCACAAAAAAATAAACATGCCATTTCTGTCTATTAAGAAAATGGAACCTGTAAATTGCTGGGAAGAGGGGTGGGAAGAGGACAAACTCCACTGCTTCCCTTGAACTTCTGGCTCCAAAACAGGCTGCAAACACCAAGGTTATTTAACACAGTCAGACAGAGATTTGCCTAAGAGGCTCACGTGAACATTCAAATGAAGAACTGTATTTAAATTTGGGAATGAAATTCTCATTCCTCACAGGATCAATCATCAGAACCTTGGTGCATCAATGAATGGCTGCTTGCAATGAAGAATACATTATGAAGTATCCTAAGCAGACAAATGTGCTCAAGAATTCCTGCTCAGGCAAAAATCCAAAAAATGTTTATCTGAGGCCTGGAAGAGTTGGTCTGGGTTTGATGTGACTTTTAAAAGGCTTCTTACTTCTACCTCATCATTTCCTAGATCATGCATTTCAGTAGCCAAGAGACTGCTATAAAAGTTACCTTAGCACTCATTTCTTTCAGGATTTTATTAATTCAGCCCAAGAAATACTGCTTTTTCTGTCCAGAAGTGGTAGGCTTATAGTGGTATCTTGATTAAAAAAAAAATCTACCATGGCCTTCCCCCTGTCTCCATATTTTAGATCTACTCTTTAGACCATCTGTGAGATCTTTTCTTATAGGCAATGTCTATACTGTATATAATTATTATGTTTTGTAGATCAATTTCACCTAATGAAACAACATCTTGCATCCTGGCACCATAAAAAAAAACTTTCTGAACAACATAATCTTTTCTTTTTCAGACACTGGTTCCAACCAGAAAATCAGCTCTTGCCAAAATTCTTTACAGACACCAAAAGCTACTGTTTGCTTCTACCTCCTAGGTTCTCATCTTGCTCTGATCCTAAGTTTTGAGAGAGAAGGGGTGACAGTGATGAGGTTACTGGTGAGACGATACCAGAAGAAAAGTCACTGCTAGAAGTAAGATTTCAAAATCAAAACGTTACTCAAGGACAGTTTGCGCCCTGCTGGTCTGAAATGATACTGGGCAATAGGCCATGTAAGAGTAGGAGTTACAGGAAACAGAGTCATTTTAACAAGCAAGTTTTGTCCCCTCAAATCTGGAATGAAGGAAGTACATCCTTGATAAAGTCATGCAAGTTGACCACTGACACTGCCCGACTTTTACAGCATTTTGGTCCTGTTATGAGGACAGTAATAGGGGAGAAAATTCCTCTTACAGAATGTAGCCAAGTGTTCCAGTTCTTGTGTCAAAAGTTAGATATAACAGTGACCAAGTAGTACAAACTAGATTGCTTCCTCAAATACTTGAAAAATTTAATTAGTTCCAGTTAATACTAGTGCCTGATTTTTGCTCAAGTATGATCTTTGTCTAAACAAATGTAATAAACTCAAGATGAGATCATCAGCAAGCTATAAGTTATTCACTACTAGAGTCTATATTTAATAAAGTAGTTTTTAATGCATCTCAGAGGATTTTGTGTCATTCCACTGCCAAAACCAATGTTGTATCCTAAAGGATACTACAAAAGCTTTCTGTTCCACAGCTGCTGGGAGCCCAGCCTTTTCCATGTATGGTACTGTAAACAGAAGCTCTCTTCTAGGAATTCACTGCGCTGCAAGAGTGAGTTCCACACATTCCTCAGCAAGAACCTCATTCTGCACAGGAAGCCAAGAAGCACATACCATGAAACCATATGTGCGCACTTTGATCTTTGTAAACAAGTTAACATCAGCTCAAATCCAGCTATGCAAAACTTGATGTGCTAAAAGACTTGCATGCAATAGCACAGTACAAAATACTTTAACTGAATGGAATTGTGGCCTCCTTCCAAAGCAAAAGTAATTACAGAAACTGCTTTTAAGTCAACAATTCACATTTCACATTGCAATGAGTCTTGAGCATTTCAGGGAAAAAGAAAACCTCACCTTTTATTTTCTCTAAATTACAGAATACCGGCTTGGGAATGTGGACTCTGATAGAATGATGAAGCAAAAGACCAGAAATTGGAATCTAAACCAGCATTAGCCAAGTCAAAATTGCTTCAGCATCTTCAGATGTGGCAAATGTTGGCAAACTCCAAGATCCAAAATAACAGTAGTTCACTCTCTCTCCCTGTAGAGCATACAGGAGATGCACTGGCCTTCTCCTCTACCTGCAAGCCTCACACCAATGTCCCAGTACCCATAGAAACCTCTGCTGTAGATGTCTGTGTGACAACAACTGAAACAGTACCTTAAAAATCAAACAAAGACTTTACAAAAAAAAAAAAACCAGGAAGTTCATCTGGAAGCTCTTTCTTGAATTTATTTGCTTAATGAAGCATTTCAATGAAACAAAGTGGTGACATTTATTACTAATCCTTTACTAAGTATCATTTGCATATATAATTTGCCAAAACATCCACATGAAAGCAAATATAAACTAAAACAGAAGCTGAATAACAGACCCTGTTCTTGTGATTATTATGTTACATAAACAATTTGGACTATGCATAGACTTTCATTCAGTACTGGAACTTGTACCCTTTACATAAAGCATTTACTTCTAGCCCTAAAGTATGAAAAAAATCAAGCACATTCATAATAGAAATCAAAAGAAACAAACAGGCATACACATATGCACACACACACAAGGACAAAGTCTTAAGACAATAAAGAAGGGAAGAATTTGATGCAGTGATAGCCAGCTTCTCAGTTTGAGACAGGGTACCACAAGAGTAGTGTATAGTTACCAAACCTACTGTTCATTTGCTTTTTTAGCACACTAATATATATATATGTGCGTGTGCATTCAGTGATAAAGTACCATACCTTAGCTGATGCTCCCTCAGATTAGACAAAGCTTCCATTCCATGTAAATAGGAATACACGATTTCCAAATCCTACAAACATAAAGAAAATGTTATTAGAATTCTCAGTTTGGTACAGGCTGTTAAAATAGTTTCTGCAGAGCATTCAGAGCTCTCCTAATAGGGGCAGCAGAAATATTTGAAATTACACATTTACAAGAGATTAAAGACAAGTTGCAGGAACATCCTTGCTTCTCTCTTGGAACCTGACATGGAGAAGAACAATGGTATGTCCACATCAGAAAATACAAACACAGACACCTTTCTGCTTTTGCTGTCATTATGTCCAGGAAACAAGCCGGGTCCAGAATTCCAGTGAGCTACTTTGTGACTACCACTGTCCTGCTTCTCAATGCCAATATATCCAAAAACCTTAGTTTATAAAGCAGTCTCATAGAAATTTGTCTTTCCATGTTCAGGAGAAAAGAAAAGAAGTACAAAATAGTCTAACAAAATACCACATTTACATAAACATTTCTAAAACTGTATACTCTTCAAATAGAAGGTAAACCACAAGCTTCACCAAGAAGAAAAGTTGGCAAGAACAGAAAATTCTTGGCATGAGATAATAAGAAAATCATGAAGACAATTCTTGTTACACGAAGTGTTACATTCAACCATTGCAAACCTCCAATATCCATCTCTTAAAACAACATTCGTAAAGACATAAAAACCACATCCAAGACTAAAACTTCCTAAGATGCAGCTATGGAAACACTACTGTCAGTCTAGAGGCTTTGCTAATGTTATACAGCACTTAAAAGGAAACTTCAGCACAGCCCACAACTTCTAGAGCAATTTCACTTTTGGATTTCATGCTGTTTCATCATCAGTTTTTTTAAACATGCTAGTTAAGAGACAATGTATTATCCCTAATTCACTGAAAATCAGAGCAGTGGCTTGCAACCAGTAGTCGATGCTGACAAAGTTGAGAATAAACTAACACCACTCACAATAACAATACCACTCTCATAGCCTACTGTAAGGTGATATTTTCAAGTAATGGAATATATCAAAACTATAATTTTATAAAAGATTTGGTCACTGGGAAATACCTGTATATATAAAATTGATCATGAAGTACAGAAATACTGTTTTCAGATACAATGAAACAATGCCAGATGTGGCATTTGGGCAAAAATGTTAGGAATAGAGTCACACAGAGAACTTGAATTTAAGTAAGAAAAATAGAAATAAAATCTCGTTAAGTATTGTGTTTAAATCACAATACAGATCACAAAAGATACCAGGAGTTACACTCAATGGTTAAGACTAAATAGGTGTCTTGCATTCAGTATTGAAAAGATCGTTTTTCATTCACACTGAAAAAAACGCAAATATCAGCTTGAAAAACTAGAAGAAAAGCACAAGCCAAAACACTGTGATTTCACTTCTATTCTGGTCCTTCTGTGCCCTTGCTCTCTAGAGGCTTTGGTCCTCCTGTGACGAGCAGAGGATACATCCAGGATAAAAGCAATTATGCATGGTTTGGGATGGAGGAACCTTGCACATAGAAGGCTTTGAAGAGAAAATACGGCAGTTGCTTGCCTTCTGCCCGTGCACTCTACACACACACCCACCTCCACACACCCTTTTTTGTTAAATCAAAGCATGTGAAAGGACTCATCTGCCACAATCAGTGACGTGCTTACTTGGCACACAGGCTGGGGGTGAGCAGTGGCTCCCAGGAGCAGCATCAGGGAAGATGCACCCCAACAGACCCCATGCATCACTGCTGCTCACCAGACATGCTGGACTGTGAGGCAAAAGCCATCAGCTGCCATGAGAAGCTGGGTGTGGATTAATGAGGTCAGATTCCTATAGCAGTGGATTACGTGGAAAAGAGTTTGGCCACAAGGTACTACTGTAATTCATTTCCAACAAACAGATTGAAGATCAGGAGAGTAACCTTCTGCCACTAGCTTGCACTGAAGTTTTAGCTGCAGTGAAGGATTCCCAGATGAATGAAGAACCATTAAGGATGATGGCTTACAGGGTATTCACAGACCTAAAAGTGGAAGTGTGTCGCAAAAGGCATCCATGAACATCTGGTTTCCGAAACCTAGTGACCAACCTTGCAGATGTACAAAGCAATCAAGAACACAGTTATGAGTGTTCTTCTAGAGAAATGCAGCTGAACGGACTCAGAACAGGGGGGATGCATGAAATCATTGAAGGGAGTCCATTCTGACCAGTTTCACAAGCAACTGCCAAGGTAATATTAGTAAACACTTCTTACAAAATAATCTCCATTCAGAATACAAGCATACTTGTCAAATACTGGCAAACACAACAGTCCATAGGTGCCACACCAGGAACTGCAGGTAGTGGAGATGCTTGACTAAAAAAAACAAAAAACACAGAAGGCAAGGGAAAAAAATAATTTAAAAAACACAAACCAAAGCAGATCTCTGCCTCTGCTTCCATCAGTTACTGGCTGCAGCCACACAGGGAAGATATATTTGAAGACATCACAGAAAATCAAGGTGAGGGCTTTGGTTTGCAAGAACAGCAGCAAGAAAATAAGAGTTCAGACAGTGGGGTCCTACCAAAACAATCGTTATAGCACTGCAGCTACTGGGGACTGGCTGTTTCTGAGAGTTGCGAAGGGTCGTTCCTTAAGCTGCATCTTTCCAGAGGTCTAGCAGGGAACAGCTCCCCCTGGCATCAAAAGTATGGCATTGAAATTTAAGTAACAACCAGCACTATTCCTTTCAATTAAATTCTCTGGAACACTGCAATGAAAGCTACAGTATGGGTCAAAAGGGCTGAATGTATTTTCATATATTGTCGGTAGACGATGCACACTTCTCGTCGGTCTGCAGCACTGAAGAGCAGGAAAGCAAATTGATAAGAAATAATCATAGTATCAAGTCATCCTCATTAGGTAACCTCCGTTTTCCATTTATCTCAGGAAAACCTATGCTTTGCTCACTTAACAAACATAAGTAGCTTTTTCAATTTCTTAATTACAAGTGAATTAATGGAATGGGAGAGCCTTCCAAAAGATTTGTGCCAAGTGTTGTAAAACCCTAAAGAGATTCCAAATGCTTGAAATAGTGGTTTAATGAAAGCTATTTTACAAAAATAGCACACACACATAAAATTCAGGCATGCAAACTATGACAGTTTGTTAGTTTTGATATTCTATATACTTGACAAAAAGTTAATTCTCAGGAAGTTTGCCTTTTGAGAAAGACATGGCCCGCCTGTGTGATTTATGCCAGCTAGCTGAGTAAATTGAACCGCAGTGTGACTTACACAAACATTTCTGCTAGCTCACAATGTTCCTGAAAGCTGACTCTTTAACTAATCCACGGAGTACATACAAGCATGCAGGTGACAGTATCAGTTTGATGGGGTTTTGTACTCAATACATGGACTCAAATTACCACAAGGTGGCAGACTGAGACATCAGAACTTCAGAGAGACATTCTCTAGCTTTTCCCTTTATTCTTTAAAATACAACTTTATAACAATTTATGAATGTCAAGAGGAACAAAGGTAAACTGCACAATACAACTGGTTAAATGTTCTGCTCCAGGAAGGACAATTTATACAAAAGCACAGAGGAGCCACCAACTTCTTGCTTTCTTGTTTTATCCAACCAGCAGAACTTAAAAACTAATAAATTTAGCAAAAGCAATGCAAAGTAGCTGATCTTGCTACAAGAATCAAGTTCTACACATAGGCTGTGGCAACAGATTAAAAACATCTCAATGGAAACTCCAGAACCAAAAATTAAACTCAAAGCACAAATTAGTGCAGGTTTCAAGGCATGTTTTCATTTAAATTAAGGCTAGAAGACTGAAATCTAATCTACACTTAAATTTGTCCTGCAGCCAGAGTCATATGCTTGGTTTGCTGTGTATGAAGCAGCCTGAAATTTGTTTAATTCAGTTATTTCTTAATTTGTTTGTTTCTGCAGTGTCAGCAGCCCCAGTTTAACATTCTGACAGTACTTTGAAACAAAATGGAGAGACTGAAGTTTTAACGCAGCTCAACTTCAACTAGATCTGTAGAAACACATTCATATACAACCTTATCTCTGCTCCTCAGTCTAATAAAAATCTGTATATGTTTATGCCCAGACATTTCAATCCATTTCATTTGTGCTTCAAACATATTTGGCAATGCCAGTTGCACAAACCAGGCAAACACAAACCAGAGCCTTGGTCCCAAATTCATACTAGCTTAATGAAGAACTTTTTACTTTATTAAAGTGATAGAGATGTGAAAATTTACTTCTTTGGACTGAAAAAGTTAAGTCTCAAAAAAATCGCAGATTTACACTGGTTTCAGTCCTGGTCTGCATTATGGTGTGAAACTACAAGCCCAATTCAACTATTCATCCCTGCCACAGTTAAAAAGCAAAACTCTGAGCTGAGAAATTCATTGCTTTCTTAGAAATTCACTCATTTCTGTGAAGTAGCAAACAAGCAAAAAGCAGCTTTCATCTTTTAATAGTTTGGCATATTATAAATCAAAGGGTAAAAATAAAATGCAAGCTAATTCTTTAATTCACTGTCTTGGAGAATAAAACAGACGACTTTTTTGAAGCAGCTAATATTCGCCTTAGGCTCAAAAAGATCTGCCTGCTGAGGCTAAAGCAGGTTTTGAAAGGCTGATCTTTGTTAACTAACCCACTCTTTAGGTCCCCTGCAGCCATCCACCAGTGGCACAAGGCTCGGTGAAGAGCGAGTGCACAGCCACTCCCCACCACGCCTGGCAGCTCCAGACCCCAGCCCAAGCCCAGGTATCACTGTTGTGAAAACAGGAAGTCCCACCCTGTCCCTTCCCACTGCACCCCTACCACTTCCCTAGCACCAGGACAAACACCCACTCACAGGCACCAAACTTCAAGCCTCTCTGTTGGCATCTGACCCATGAGGTCCAGCATCAGTCATGGAGCAACAGCTCACGCAATGGGGAGAAGGTGGGACCTTAAAATCTTTGATGGGTTTAAACAGACCATGAAACCGCTGGCAGGAAGGGAGGAATCTGTCATTTCTAGATGGCTGACTAAACAGTTATTTTAGCTCCAAGTGAAACCTCCCTATTCTCATCAAGTTTTTTAATGTTTTTTGCCCCAAATCATAATATACTAAGAACAACAATGGCAATTTTTTCTTCCTAGTGAACAATGAAGCCAATCCAAACCCAGGCTGCTGAAGTCCTGCCTTTCTGCGTAGCTGCAGTGTCCTGTCTTTTTAAACCCTTTTCTTCTCATATCCAGCAACTGAAATACTTTGACTCTCAGCCACTTAGGAAGCTGTACCAAACATTTATATTTTCTTTTCTTACCCTCTAACACTGATTTAGCACCTGCCCATCTGGCTATCTATATAGCTCACCGAGGCCAAAGCAATGCCCACATTGCCAAAAGAAATGGATTGGACTACAGCAACATCAATCTCATCTGGCTTAAACAGAAATTTCTGTGTCCACAGAAGAGCTGTGCCCGCTCCCGAGTAGGTTTGCTCACATCTGATTCACACTAACATTCAAGCTCTCATCAACTCGGGAGACATACAAGTTACTGCCTTCAGAGACAGCAATCTCCAAAGGAAACACAGGGCAGGCAAGGTGGGGGAAGCTGCATCAGTTATCAAACCTATCTCCCAAAGCAATAACTTACCCTAAGGGTGAGCTCTCATCTTGCAAATATTAACCTGCCAAACAACAGCAGCAAAACCACAAAACCTGATTTAGACTGTGACAAAAAAAAAAATCCAGTATTGCAGATACCAAAATCCCTGCCACGCACACATGAAGAAGTCACCTTCACCTCCAGTTTCCCAGCACTGAGAAAACAACAACAAAACACACTCACAACTGTTGTGCAGGAGCATGCCCAGGTATGTGTGGATTTATCAGTGAGCCATACCAAGACTAATTTGTTGAAGAGATTAAAATGAAGTATTTGTCATGTACTACAAATTTTTGACATTCTTTTTCTCGCATCAGGACCTTCATGTTCAGGTGGGAGGTGCTGCCACACAGGAACCCTGCCAGAATCCAAGCTATTAACATTATAATTTAAGATAAATTATTCTTTTTAACTTCGCTGTAAGCTACCACATTTTCCTACAAGCCATTCCTAGTAGTGTACATACAGATCCGTGGCTTAACAACGCTAAGGCAAAGTTATAGGAAACTATTTACTGACTCAATGCTGAACTTTCAGCTATACAGATATAAATGAAATACTTAAGTACGTGAAATTACATATGTCAAATAACCCAAATTGGTACTTTTGTTAATGAAATTACACGGGCCATATTTTAAGGATGAATATATATTATGTAATATACTTTAGTAAATTTAACTGAAATAACTATTTCCTTTAAATCAGCCTATTTTGAAACATATAAAAAAACTGTAAGCTATCAAAGACTAGAAGTTCATTCCTGACCACAAAGAAAAACTCCCAATTCTTAATACATTCAGTTTCTAAGCATAGTCTCAGGTGTAAAGCTAGGCCTGTCAGTTTTGCATACTATCAGTGAGCATTTCCTTTAGCCAAACTTGGCATTTTTTAGAAATGACAGAAAACCTTAGAATTAGGTGACACTACCCTTTTCAGTGATTTCACAGATGGGCTGAAGGAGTTCCTATCCTATTCATCAACCACATTTAGCAATTTCAGATTTCATTTGCCCTCCTCTACTGCTGTGGCACTTTTCCTGCCAAGGGCAAGCGAGACCTATCCAGTCACCACACACCCCAACACAGCCATCCCTTTCCCAAGGAGAAGCACCATCAGCTCTCAGACAAGCTGCAAGCCTGGAAACTCAAAATTCATGACACAGATTCAAGGGGACTCAGCTCAGCAGAGCTATTCTGATAAGCATCATCCATCACATCACATTATCATTACCATTTCTCCCTTTTCTTTAGCCTGGTAAAGGAAAAATGTAAGAAGTGGGAAGTAATAACTAGTAATGTTGGAAACAGGTGGGGAGCAAAGCCAGGTACATGGGTAGGAATACAACTATTGGAGTAGAGTAGCTTTGCTACCCCCAGTCTGCCATCCACTAGCCTAGTCTACCTTTCCATACACTTCTTGTTCCAGGCTTGGCTTACCTCAAAACTGCAGCTTGCCATGACAATGATGAGACAATCTGGAACTGAGGAATTTCTAAAAACAAATACTTTCTCACTCATACTCCAAACAGATGACTAGGATTTAAAGGCAATTTTTGAACCTAAAGGCCTGTTTGAGCCCTCAAACGCTGAAATGGTTACCTGAACTTCAGTCCAATGTATCAGTGGTCACTAAGGTTCTGAAAAAAATTACCATCTTAAACCTGTATGAATTTGTCTTGACTAACATGCATTATATTTCAGGAAACTAATAACAAAACATTACTCCACAGTAACCAAGCATTTAGTTGCTTGGGAATCAGCCTTCATCAGAAGCAGAATTTACAGGTTACCAAACAAACCCAAGTCTTCTTTTCTTCTGCTTCAGCTTGTATCGATCATGTTAAGACTTGCTGACACACGAAAATCATTATTCCTAGTGCCACTGTGGGGAGGATGGGGACATTTGTGCTGGGTTATGGGAGGAATTTTAGAACTTCATTAGGAACACCAGGAACAAGGAATTTTAGTCTGGAACTGAAGTATCCGCACATGAAGCTAATCAGGATCAACTCCAAAACCTTGTAAAGAAAAAAGGAGAAATCCCATTTTCCTTGTTTGTCTCTGTACAGAAAAAAATATGGTTCTCCAAAGACTTCAACTGCATTACTGCCTCAAAGTCAGAGCCTGGAGAAACAACATAGGATCACAGTAAAATAGCTGTAGAGAAACAAGATGTTTCAATGTGATGCTTAAATCAGCCTTCCTGTCTTTCAAATAGACTTTGTGAATTAAAAAAAAAATTAATTAATTAAAAAAAAAGCCTCCTTCAAAAGAAAATCACATTTTACATTCACATTATATGTTTGGGTTTGCATTTTAGATTGTTTTTCTAATTGGAAGTGGGTTTAAAACCTCTACTTCCTTGTAATGCCTCACAGAGTCACCTGTAACAATATAAACAGACTTTGGTTTTTAATCTCGCCAGGAGAACCTGCTCAAATGTATAAAAATTAGTGGGATGGTTCAATGACCCACTCACAGTAACAGACTTTTAACACTGGCTCAAGATTAGTACAATTGATTCAACAAATCCTGCTGGTCATGAAGCTTTTAGCCGAATAAAGTAAAGAAATTAAGGCATTCATGACTGTAATCATCCCAGAAGATGGGGATAAGCGTGGAAACGGTAGACGGGAAATTAAAGCCTGCCATCTCATAGAAGTCAGTGAACAAACTAATGAGCATAGGAAATTACAGGGTAGTGACATACATTTCTTTTCTGCTTTCCAGATTCTCAGAAGTCAGACAATTAAATGCTTAACACAAAAGCCCAAGTTCTGTAGTCAAAAAAACAAAAGATGGTCGCATACCCAAATGCAAACAAAATGGTTTCACGACAAAAGATCTCTCCTACTGACTGCACAGTCCATAATTATGAAAGGCACTTAAGTTACCCACCATTAAAAATATGTAATTGCCTTTTCAATATTTATAGCCAACAGTTGGAAGCTTGTATTAAATCTGTTCTACCCATTTTCACATTCATTGCGCAAACATTCACATCTTTTGTTGTAGAGTTATGCCAGTTCCCAGGGCTTTTCCTTGTCTTTTTTTTTTGGTAATGCTGAGGAGAGCTGCGAATTGTTTTGAGGCAGTCTGTTATTCTTCCCATGTTTTACACTAGCTATATGAAATAAGACTCAATATCCTACTACATGAAAATCAATCTTGTGATAACAAGTACATAAGTCACTAAACACAGTGGGACCCATTTTTAAATTACCACATGTAGCACAGATGAGTTTTATGTAAATTTATCCAAATACAGAGGACCATAACAACTGGCAGCTTTTAAATAACAAAATTTGTTTTAAATAAATAAATCTGAAACAGTGAACCAAACAGGTAAAATAAAGTGAAACACAAAGCTCTTTAAAGGACTTCATCTTGGAGAACAGCATCAGGAAGACCAACCAGGCTGGCAAGGAAAAGAAGACCACAGTATATCAGGTCGGGTTGCCTACTAAAAATAGGGTTAGCAGTTAGCTGTGATTGGGGGATTCCCCAAGAGCTGTCAGAACAAGATTAAGATATGAGAACTCTCAGATACTTTTGCTGGGGATGAGGTTTTTGAAGTGCTTAGTCTACAGATTTTAAAGCAGCCCGGGTTAATATCCATAATACCAGTTTAAGCATAAGGACTGTAGTCCAGACAATCTAGGCATAACTAAGCCAGTCGAATTGTCGTGAAGGAAGTATATCACTCCAGATTTGGCCTAAATGAAATCTTCATACAATTTTCCTTATAGTGGGCAAGCGCACTCTATTGTCTGGAAAAAGAAACATTCATTTCTGGAAAGCCTAGGTCCTGGTACTTCAAGATCACAGCCAACTAGTAACAACAGATTTAAGGATTCCTTCTTCAAATGCATGACTTGGACTAGACTGGTCAAGGGCTATTGGACTGGAAATGGGTTATCTGGACTAGAGGGTTGGATTAGACCTGAGAGGTCCCTTCCAACCCTAACAATTCTGTGATTCTGTGATCATTAAAAAATTCCCGATGATTCATGTTTTGTAGTGTACTGACTGGTATTCTCAGCATACCAAATTTGTTAAATACGGCAGGTATTCCAAATCACAAGCAAATAAGTCACTGTGAGATTAAAGAGCTGTCTTTTGTCAACTAATCTGCTCATATGAACAATGTAAGTTTCCACTGCAAAGAAACTTAGTGAATTTAGTAACAGGCTAAGGCAGCAGTGTTGCTTAGTTGATAAAAGGGTAATCAAGTAAGCCACCACTACACAATCACCTGTGACCATCTGTCTGCACCCAAACTCGTAACAGCCCCCACTGCTCACATTTCATCTAACTTTTCAGGCATACTGGTGTTTACCTTGCTGTTAAAACAAGACCTTGGAATAGACCTCCTTGCGCCACTGGGACCAAGAAGCTGAGCAATGAACAGGGGGTTTCAGCACTGTCCCAAGTGCTGAATATCATCACACTCCACCCTTCCTCATTGCATTTTTCCCTTGTCAAGCAAAAAAAAAAAAAACAAACCAAAATAACAAAAAAAAAAAAAAGAACGAAAAAAAAGCACAAACCTCATGCTCTGTTTGAGAAAAATCAGTTCCCAAGCACAATTCAATCCCAACCCAGCCAGCCACATTCTCTTTTCCAGAATCTCACAGAGCATTAGAGCTACCTCCAACCTCCAGTTTGCAAACTGGATTCTTCCAGAAGACTCCAAACGGAGGGGAGACCCTGACCACCCCCTCCAGAGGTTACTTGTTGCAAATGACCACCACCAACCTAGGGTTGAGCGGATAAGGTGCTCCTGCAGCTCACTGGCTTATTACCATGACAACTTGTATCCAGAAACAAAAGGAACCAGCATGCGCCTGCCAGGAGGTGAAACAGAAATATCTCAGTAGTACTATAATCAACAGAAAATACAGTGAGCTATTTTCTGTGGCTGGCCTACAATCATTTTCTCTTGCTGGCTTACAGCCAACAAAAGCAAAAACACAAAACAAAACAAAAAAAAAAGTTTGCCTTTCCAACCGCTGATGGAGCAGCGGGTATTTGTTGAAGTAAAACTGCACTGTTCCTTTTTGCTTTGGACAGTTCTGGTTTTGATTAAGAAAATCTGTGTTTATCAATTGGAAAAAAAGAAAAAAGCTGATACAATAAAAGCATTGGGGGAGGGAGGAATATTATATGGCAACTAATTTCAAAGGTTAATACATCTTTTATATTCGTGTATTTGAATAAAGCATTGAGATTCATTTAGACAGACACAACTTCCCTAGCATTTGAACACACAGCTCCTCTCAGTTCAGCTCACACTTTAAACAAAAGATTTGTCATTTGATTTCATGTTTTAAAAAATATTAGCAAAAAACTTACATTCATTTATTTTTTTGGAGCAGCTGAACTTACAGCAGCATATCTCAGAGCTTTTATTGCAACAGACACTAATCTTAATTAAAACATCAGCAGTAGCTTACATGAAAACTATTCCCTGACTGTCAGGCAAATTATCATACTGAAGTATGTATTTGCATGGCAAATCAATCCTCACCCAAAAATTTATCTCAAAAGCTGCTGGCAGTCACATCCTCCCAGAACTGGGATGACTCCTCTGTGCAAAGGAGGCAAATGTTAGAAAAAAGCTAAAGCAACTTCCACAGAATAATCTCCAAGCCTGAGTTTATTTGTTAGCCTAGGTATTTCCTAAAAAAGGCTCCATTTAAGTATCTCCAAATGTTTATATTTTGGGTTTGGTTTGGTGGGTGTTTTTTCCTCCCCTTCCTTTGAGCAATGTTGTTTTGTGGGGTTTTTTTTTAAACACTTTGGGATGAATCGACTTCCATCTCTCAGATAAGCCTGCCAGGGAACCCTGCTCTGATCCAACTTGAGCAGATTTTTGCACTCTCAGGAGCAGAACCACCTAAGAAGTTTTCATGTTGAATGGGTAAAACACCCCTACATGTCAAGCATCTGTAGGGTTATGATGATGAAGTATTGCACCTCTCAGGTCACTCCCTGTGCAACCTAAATGCAGCCCTGAGTATCATATAACAAGACAGAAAAAAAAAAAAAAAAAAAAAAGGAAAATTAACAGCTTTCCCTTGCCAAATGGGACACACTTTCTCTCAGGCCCTGGGAGAGCATCCGATGCCTCAGTGAGCCAACCCCACTTACCAAAACCACCTTCTCTCTGACTCAAGCTAATGCGCCAACCCTTTAATGGTCCAATCCCAGAAACAGAGGTCACACATGTACCTGCAGCCAGCCCACGTGAGGCTTCCCTGCACAAAGGGCACATGGGACCACCCTCACTTGGTGGCAGAGCAGGCAGATGAGCTGGGTTCAGACCACCTGCTCTGCCTTTAAGATGAAGTGACACAGAGCAGCCTCAGCTGATGTAACGGATCACTGCCCTTACAGGGAAGGACTTGACTCCCTTGATTCAGTCTTTACCCAGCACTGCACACGCAAGGAAAAAAAAAATCAGGAACAGCACAGAAACTTAAAGTATGTAAGACAGAAGTCACATTGTGGAACTTGACTGGAACACTCTGCCAGCCTCTAAAAAAAAAAAATCCCTTCTGGAGCAAATAAACCATTGAAACTGGGTTGGCCGAACTGTTAAGCAGTACTTGAGGCAACCTGGAAACACCCTTCTCTTTAACATTTCCCATTAGCAGCTCTAGATAGCTCTCTCTCAGCACTTTGAAATCCCTTTCATCTCATCACACCTGCTGAAGGGATCTATTAGACCTAAATCCACTTCCAGGTATCAGATAGCTCAACACAAAGACCTAACACGTATAGTTTGTCAAATCCCCAACTCAATGACTTAAACCACTGAACTTGTACCACGGGTTGCAGAAGTGGTCACAGGAGTGATTTCCACTCTATTGCAGTCACACTAGACCCTGAAAAGGCTATAAACTGTGAATTTAAACCATCTATTGCTTACTCTGTTCCCTCACTTGGATGGTTCTGTATTTTTTGTTCAATTACCTTACCAACAACTGTGAAGAGACAGAGATACTGCCAACTATTTCTTTGCAACCACGGGCTTCATAGGCAAGGCAACCCAAATAGCAGTGACTGCTTACAGCTGGTCCACAAACTGCCTGCTGAAGTAGAGTTTAATTTCCATTAACTTCTAACAAGATATGTCACATCACAGCTGATTTTTTATATATTTACTTACTTACTTACTGAAGTTTGAGAATGTCCCTCCATTTGTCAGATTAGTTTCTCCCCCTCACTGGCCCCAACAAATACATTTATAAGCTGGTTTGTGGCGCAGTTGCCAAATGACCAACAGCAAGTGTTGCGGTATGGAGAAACCAAACACATGGACACATAAAAAGCCTGTTTGCAGGACAGCAGCAGGCAGTCTCTCAGAATCTTTATACAACCCATATTAAAGGGAAACAGGTTTTTCAACCTCCAAAGGTTTTCCAGAGTAGTACCATATGTCACATGATTTGCTCAGTGTAACTTAAAAAAAAAGTGTTTGAGATATAACACTGAATTCCATGTGAATAATAAAATACATACCTTTGGTTTCCTAACAAGAGTATTTTGGCCCAGATCTTAAGAATCATTATTTCCAAACTTTTAAACCCAGTCTTGATATGGAAAAGTTTACAGGCTGTTTTGAAAACTAGTTAAGACTGATCATATGAACGCCACCAATCTACCAGATCTTAACAAGATACTGCTTATCAACTGATGAGCAATCAACACTTGCTCTTAAACACTGAATGCATACCTTCACAGCAATTTAAAATCATGTGTTTGAACTCTAAACTTGGACATTAAAAGCATGCACATTCCTTGTTAGAGATTATTGCTTATCTCCTGAGTTAGTAATTTACTGCTGAGTCTGGTGACTCACTTTTAACACTAAAAGTAACCCCAAACAGAGCACAGTAAAAGCACAGCAGTGAAACATCCCACCCTTCCCCAAAGCACTCTGATTGACAATAGGTGCGATCTGTCCCATCAGCGCCCCACAGAAGTCCTTGCAATGGTATTAGAAGCCCAACTGTAAACAGAATTGAGCACCACATCAGTATCGAAGCATTCCTAATATCATACTAAGAAATATGACCAACATTAATTACCTGGTTGCGCAGACCCAGAACATCCTAAAACACGGAAAAGGCACAAACACGTTTCCGTTCCTTTTCCTGAGCCTGGCACAAGAACATAGGAATGACAAATATGATTTCAAACACCAGCAAACACTTCCTAAAGATACAATGGCCTTGGATGATGCTGGATGAAAACAAATGAAAGACCTGCACAGAAACACTGCAGATGCACTCTTGAAAGGTCTCCAGGAGCCGAGTGGTAGCCTGGGGCCTTATTCCAGAAGCATCTGCACGGACTTGTGGCTGTAGTATGCTAACCATGAGCTCTGAGCACAGAGGAAGACAGATTATTAGTGACAGTGTGACTAAAAGCAGAGGACTCCTACAAAGGTTGGGCATGGTGACTGAGATAAATCAGCTCCCAGACTGCAAACGGCTGGGAAGGCAAGGCATGAGGACACCACACCCATGGCATGAGGAACCTAGATCCAGCCAACCTTGTTATTAGCTTTGGTCTCCACTGGCCTTTTGCTGGTACCAGTACAGCTAATTACTGTTTCTGCTCTCTGTTCTTCAACCCTGCTGGGAAGGGCTCATTAAGTCAAGGGGCCCAGTAATACCCACCACAGTCACAGTAGGTGTAGACACTCTCTTCTCTGCCGCTCAAATAAACAACAGAAACCCAGGGCAGTTAAGTGCAGAAGGCAAATCCACAGGGAACTGGCTCAGAATATACATGGCTGGATTGAAACTATCACTGTGGAAGCACAAGGTGTCTCTGCATCCTGTTCACTGCCCCCAAGTCTAGAGATACAGTTCAGGAGTTACTCACATGCATCCTGCATCATGACAAGCTTTCCTCAAAACACACCTGCTGCCTTCAGACAGTGCTGCATCTTGACTAAAGCATCTAGAGGGACCTGGCTTCTCCTTGGAAGACCGTCACAGCATGTGTAATCCAGATAACAACCAACAGAGAAGCCTGTAAGCACTGAGACCTTCTCAACCAAACATCCTGAGTTACATTTGACACAGATTCTGATTATTATTTCTAGTGTCCAACATAGCAAAGGATGGTTTTGTCTGTCAGATTTTATCTATTTAATCTGCAGGTGGTTAGTAATCTCAAGTAAATTGTCTAGTTCAAGAAAAAGCAGTCAGACTGTAAACTTTTCATCCAGAATGAGAGATACAGCTACAGTCCTTTCAGGTTACAAAGTCATTGCTTCTATGTGCAGGATCCATGCATTACATGCACAGGCTTCTGACACAAAAAAAAAAACAAACAAAAAAGGCTTCTACCTTATCACTTTAGCTCCTTCACCTTCCCTCCTTCACCACCATTTTTAACCCATTTCACCACTTCTACTTTTTCAGAAAGATCTGACACTTTTTGCTCCTTCAAAAGCCTAGCAATTGCTGTGGACTGGAAAATGCATCTACCATTTGTTTTTTTCCTGATCTGTAATTCAAACAAATTGATTAAATTTCTATTACACTCTTTTCTGTAGTTTCATTAATACTAACATTTAGCCACCATGGGAAGAGACATGGTTGATGGCCGGCACAAAAATGAATTAGAAGTATCAAAGCAGCTGCTACAGGGCCAACAGCCCTAAAAATACTACCAAGGGAGGAAAGAACTTGTCACCTCTCTTGGCAGTCTCAGATGCTAGAAAAAGACTGAATGAATGCAGCAGTGGCTCCAAGACCCCACACATTTTATGGCCAGCCAAATCCTGCAGAATCTGGTGAAAGTTCTATGTAGGCTCCAGCTGCACTTTCAACTAAAGCGTTTTGGCAATTGTGAGTGTATGGGAAGCAGCCAGGAGCTCTAGAACAAGCACATCAGCTGAATGTATCTATGAAAATAATCAACAATGAAAGCATTTTCTTCAAAGTTTTGTATATGGTTTATGGCTGTTCTCAAAGAGGGGATCCCACAGCCTCCTTCCCTTCTTTACTTTGGGTGCAGAATGTCAAGACTGAACTGCTTATCCTTGTTATTTATTCTCCCACAACTGAACAGGCTATAATTAAAGCCAGATTTGGCTGTGGACTGCTGTCACAAGCAACAGATTTCAGCGATCCACAGTTCACATAACACCTTGACTCCACTTTGGCCAAATCCTAATTGCTCACTTCCATTCAGTACATACAGTGGCCCAAAACTTGCCTTGAAAAACATACTGCCTGGGGGAACCTGCATTCTAGTGCCCTAATAAATTGGAATTCTGCCCTGGAGGAGTGGGAAGGCGTTTTTACAACTTCCCAGAGACTGCTATCACAAGCTATGTATTGATGCAGCACATATACTATGTGCTCTCTTCTACCAGCTCTGCTCGGGTGGGTACTGTAGAGATGAAAGACCACACTGATAGACAGAGACAGTTGCTCCTCAAGTTTCCACAACAAGTCTTGCCAGAGATTCGTCAACGTTACAGTCATGAATTCAGCTGATTCTGCAGTTGTCTCACCCAGGGGCCAGTTCTGCACTTGCACTCCCCCCTTGGTTCGTTTTTTTTTGGGTTTTTTTTTTTGGGTTTTTTTTTTTTTTTTTTTTTAGAACACTTATGAATGAGTTTTAAAGTCAAGAACAGCAAATGCCTTGTTTTGTTGGGGTTTTATTGGTGTTTTATTGTTTTGGGTGGGTTTTGTTTGTTTTTCTTTGTTGTTGTTGCTTGGTTTGTTTGTTATGCATTGAAATACTACATTTTCACTTAACAATATCAAGAAATCATGGATTTCTACCCAAATTACCTGAAATACAGAGCAGTTTCCTTCCAAAGGATCTCTTTATTTTCTTTCCCAACAGCACATGAAAAAAGTCTAAGCTTAAGATTGAATGCAAGAATGCACACTCTCCGAAATTATTAACTTGCACTGTGAACTTAGAGAAGGTACAAGCTGAGTAAGAAGAAAGAAGCTGGCTATTAGAGGTTAGCTATTTACTAGGTTAAGGTTACAGTCACACAGAGTGCACATACGGGGCACAGCTGGCCACAAAAGTGTATGCAAAGACTATTTGCCCTTCAGAGAATCAGCTGGTAACTCCAGGTAGTTTAGGATCAACAACATGTTCTCAACTATCACAGGGATAATGGAAGTATCAGGCATTTGTGGGAATGGTCACAACAGTGAGGATGCAAGGAGACAACACTATGCTCAGGCTGTTGCAAGGAACTCTACAATTAACTTTGAACTGTGTTATGTAATAGAGCTTTCTGGAATTACTTAAAAATATGAAGTTCTTTCAGAATTAATGATACCATTTTCATACTTTAAACACTGGAATAAAGGATATTTCTTTTTTTTTTGTCAGCAGCGATGTTGTATAATACATCCTTAAACATTTATTTTTTTTTAGGCTTTGGCTGCAGCTGAGCATCTTGTGGCATCGGTATGGTCTCACTTGGTAACTACCAGACTTTATGAAAGGCCAACCAGTCTTGTGCTGCAAATGAACTAGAATTTCCAAGGGATGGGGAAAGGGGAGCAAATACTGTATTCAGCACTGATCCAGAGACATACCTAAAGAAGAAAACTCAAGTTCCAACAATAAACTAATTGAGTTGCAGAGGCCTGATTTCATAGACATTTTTCAAAAGTTACTTAACATTTTCCTTTTCATTCAATTAAACCTAAGAAGTCTTAAAAAAATAAAATAATTTTACAGAAGTAATTGTCTTAGAATTATAAACATTTATCAGCAAAGAAAACCTGGATTTAAGCTTGATTCTGTACCCTGGCGTAAACAATCAGCAGTATGCTACCAGCTTTACAGGAACTGACTAAACTTGCAAGCCTGATCAAAAAAAACCTGAAAGTTAATTAAAAGAGATAGCAACAGTTATGATGGATGCAAAGGCCTCATTTTTCAAAGGTAAACATCAAACGAGGCAAGGGCGCTATCTTTTATTTCAATACATTTATTCTGGCCCTGTCTCTTATTTCAATATATTTATTCTTTTAGTTGAAGAAAAAAGGATTTTGTACACAACCTGTATGTATTTCAGGTTTTGTCACTTTTGAGACTGCTAGCTAGTTTTAAGCATATTTTATGATATGAAATATTTGCAACAGGAAGGGAAGAAATCAAGAAACACAAGTGAACTGGAAGCAATGAGCTAAAGTACTTGGATGCACACAGAAGGCACAACTTGGGAATATCAAACACTTGAAAAAACAAATATTTACACACATTCTTATGCTCACAGAATATCTTCTTTTTAAAAATTAAAAAACCTGTCAAGTACTTCATACCAACACAAGCGACCTGAAACAAAAGTTCAGCTTTTCCATGCTTTCTGCATTAAAGTTAATATTTAATACTGAGTTTTCCTTAGTTCTGCTACTAAAAGTGAGTTCTATGTTAGCAAATCAGAGCACTCTACTCACTTTCAAGTTGTAAAACATATTTTTATAATCAGTTACAGATAAAAGGTGACATTTAAAAAAAAAATGAGCTTTATTAGTTTTTATGTAATAAAAACAGCTTATCCAGATTTTCAGATCCTGTAAAAAAGCAACGCTTAGGTCTCTGATGGGTAACATTTTGCCCAACAAACAAGGAAAGAACTAGCCCAAGCTTTCACTCTTGGCTCTCATGGTGAGAGCTGGCAGAGGGCTCAAGGGGTGAGCTGGAGAAGCTCGAGTATTTGGCACTGGAAGACCAAGAAGTCAATATCTGGCTGTGCGACAAGACAATTTTCTGGCTCTAATCTCATTCTCTTAAGCAAATTAAAACAAAGGTAAAAAAAATGCTCTCACTGCCCTTCTGGCTAAAGGCATTTCATTCACTTGAAGAGCCTGCTGTTTGAGTGCTTAATATGACTATGACCATGAATAAGTTTTAGTTCTGACCTCAAGCCAGCAGAGGAAAGTTTAAGAATGCACTCACAATCCTGAGATGGCTCACATATGTCCAGGTTGATGCCTGGAGTGCGCTTTGTTGGCAAGTTCAGGCTTCACTAAAAGCAACAACACACACTGCATACAGAAAAAAAGTTTATGGGCAGACTGTTTACCCAAAGAATACAAAAATCCTGACCAAGCAGCATGATGTAAAACAAAGGAACCGTGTATTTGCTATTCAATTGATACCAAAAAGCACTCTAAAATAGCTGGAAGCAACAGTAAAATGTTGAAAATTAAATAATTGGAAGCAATATACTGAAACAGACACAAAACATACTCAAGATTTCTTCACCAGAAATATCGCACTGCCTCTTAGTGCCTGGCTCCAATGACATTTTTTTCCAGAATGTTCATCAATAAAAGGCATGAGGAGGCAAATCAAACAAGATCTTTTGATAAGTACAGATTTTTCAGCAAGAAATGACACCATGTGCTTGTCCAATGACCTATATGCCATTCAAGAGGAGTCACACTACTGTAGAACACATTTTGTCCTTGATTCAGCCTGGCAGTAGTTCACAGTTTACAAGCACCCACAGAGAAGTAACAGAAGATGCAATAAAGTACCTGCACTGTTTAAAAGTCTGCTTTTTTTCTTTTAACATCTTCTACATGAGCACATCAACACCAAATCCCACAGTTTATATAGCTGTAGAAGGTACTGCTTCAGGACAGTATCTTGCTAAAACTATTTAAATGCTTATAAGCTTTTTATGTAACATGAAAAGCACAAGTAACCAAATAACTTCTTACTGCTAATACAGTGGTTGCCTCCACTGTTTTCTATTTCACTATTAGAAGCCTGGGGAAAACAGTAACTGTTTTGAAACTAAGCACAAAGATGTCCTAATTATTAGAAATCCCTCAACAAACCTAAGCACTAGAGGAAGATTAATACAGTCACAAGACCCAGAGATTAATCTATTTACCAAAGACCCCATGCAACAAAGCAGTCTAATACTAAAAGACTACTGAAGCTAGATTTTCAACAAGATAAGAAGGGTCAAGAGACCTAAACAATGCAAAACACCTCCCTAATAATGGCTTATTCTAAACATAAAAATATGTTCCAGAGGAAGAAGATATTCCCTTGCTCACTTTTAATAATAATAATAATAAAAAAATCTCATTTAAAAAAATCCAAACTCTCTAGATGGGCCAAATCAAGAGCCAAACTTACTATAAACACATTAACATAAGCCAAGTAACAAGCCAACCAGAAAACTAAGTTCTTTGTTTTTCATTACCTTTAAAGTTCAAGAATGGATTGAAAAAAATAATGCCTTACCCAATTTCCCCACCACTTGCCCTTCCCCCCACTAAATCCTCTATTTTGGAACTGCATATTGTTCCAAATCAGTAAACTAAAGCAAAATATTAACTGAAATGAAAGAAAGAAAAAAAAAAAAAAAAAAAACCAAAAAACCTCTAATTGTAAAAACATTATCCTTTCAATATATTCTCCTATTCAGATATGGTATTCCCTCCAAAAACTATTATAAGCTTTTCATGAGGAAAGAAAAACAACCAATGTTAGAACATAAACTTTTTACTAAGCTCAAGGAAAAAAAAGCTGATCAGCTCAAGCTAGCTGAAGCAAAAGGCGACTGAGTTATCCTGTCTTGATGACTACCTCCAAGTAAACATCACATATTAGACTTCCAAATCCCAGTTCAACACAAGGCAGTACAGTGATATTTAATAACCCAGAGCCTGGAACAAAACAATAGAAATTTCAGGGACTATTGGAGCCTTCCTTTTCTCGTTGATTGGAAAAAAAAACGAACATTCAGTCAGCTTACCCATAGCATTCAGGCAATTGGATCACTGACACCATGACCAGGTAGCTTCCAAAAGGTGTGTTCACTGTAAGTCACAGGTATGATACAGAAGACACCCAGAGGAGTTCCTGTATGCTGACTGATTTTAACACACAATTATTTAGTCAAAGGCTTCTACTTGCACAAATTTTAAATGTATGGTCTTAAGAAAAAGAATACTTTACATGAAAGACTTTAACCAACCTAGCACCGTTATCACTTGAGCTTGCACTGAAGAACAAATGCTCACTCTTAATACTCCTGTCATCTGATAGTTTCCATTTAGCAATTATTATTATTTCTTTTTTATTTATACAGCATGAACGAGATGGGAAACACCACACAGCTCCTAAGAGCACGTGCTACACAAGGTACAAGGGTAGCGTATGCTGCACTGAGCTGTATTCTGTGCTTCACAGGCTGTGGTCTTTAAACTGACACCCTTGAACACCTGACTAAAACAGGATGGGGAAAGAGATCCTGGATGTTCATCCACAGACTTTCAGGGACCCATAACGAAGCTCAAGATGCTATCCTAAGCCTGAGAGAGCACTCCCACGAAAGCAGAGGGCATCCAAGGGAGAGGAAAAATGAGGATGACAAAGGGATTAGCAACCTATTACAGTTCCTAAATTCCATGCTCCAGTTTCAAGAGGCCAGCCAGCTGGTCACAGATCCCAGAGGAGCATTTCCTAAAGAGAACTGTATCACCAAACAGTGCCGCCCACTCTCTGCTGGGCCCTCAGCAATCCCCTGCCCCAATGACCTGGTGAAAGAAGTGCAAAGTACATGCTCATAGACCACACTGCATATCAGGGCACCTCAGGCAGACAGTCCTCCTGAGGGGAGCGTGCAAGTATAAAGAATTCAGCAGTGGAAGAGGAGTATAACAGGGCAGGGACATTTCCCTACATACCGAATTTAATGTTCAGCCCTCAGTAATCAGAAACTGGAGGCATGTGGAAATAGATCTTTGTAATGTAGGCAAACACTAAATGCAATACAAGAATCCACAAGTAAACTCAAAGCTGTACTACAGCTTAAACTGTTAGCACTGGTAACTTTTACATTTACACCACATCTAACACAAGTTTAAGAGCAAGTTGTACCAGTCACATACTCCCTTCCTTTTAGGATTAAATAATTATCTTTAATAATAGTTTTATAGTTGGTCTTTGTTTTCCCACAGTCTCATTAACCTGGTGATTTGAAAACAATAGGACTTCTTGCATGCAAAGACAGAGGATGCAGCTGCTTCCATCTATAAATAAGATGTTGTTGAATCAGATGTGACTGCTATTGTTTCAGCAGTCCATCGGATACACAAGAAGATAAGAAGTAAGGGTCAAGGTGTATTTCTCACACACACACACACTTTGAATTGAGAGGACCACTATCTTAAAAAAGTACCCAAAAAGGTGAAGAGAAATACAATAGTGTATGCAAGGCACCTACATGCACTCTAGCTTTTTGACACATGACAAAGCCAAACAGTAATGACAGAAACCACTACACAGTGGAACCGGTTCTGTATTTTAACATTCATTTATCAGATTATGGAGCTGTCATACTCTGAAACCAAAAATTCTTTAAAACACCGGGGGGGGGGGGGGG
>JASSUY010010280.1:0-12041 GCA_032466535.1 Forpus xanthops
GAAGTTTAGATTGGACCTGAGGAAGAAATTCTTTCCTGTAAGGGTGGTGAGGCACTGGAATGGGTTGCCCAGGGAAGCTGTGAATACTTCATTGCTGGCGGTGCTCAAGGCTGGGCTGGACACAGCCTCCGGTGGCATGGTTTACTGGGAGGTGTCCCTGCCCCTGGCAGGGGGGTTGGAACTAGATGATCTTAAGGTCCTTTCCAGCACTAACTGTTCTATGAAACAGATTCTTCAGTCGCAGCTCCAAGATGCAGTTCTAATACATCAGGGAGACAAAAGACAAGCCTGTGTAGGCAGGATTAGACTTGATGAAGTGTTGTATTTAAGCACATGTTTTAATCAGTTTATAATAGAGATTGCTTCTAACTGCAATCTGCTCAAATATAAAATGCACTCAAATCTGTGATAAGGGCTCTCCTGCTTTTAGCACATTATAGTACACCCTTCAGCTATCTGTTGTGCATGACATTAAGCACTCATTTAGCCCAAGCAATTAAATTCCTTTATTTCTTGCAAGTTCTCCTTGCTTACTCATTTGTACTACATACACCTAGGAGTCATCTGCAATGCCTTAGCTTTCATGCAGAAACATGGCTTATTGTCTGCATGTCCAAATACACAGTTAATCAGACATAGTGTAAAAACTTTCACTGGTTCCAGCAGCAACAGGATCAGGCTAGTAAATAAACAAATGTCCTGAACATTACAGTGCTCAGCCCTCACTGGCTAAATTAGTTCTTTCCTAGATGACTGGGTTTATATTTAAGATGCACCCTCCGCATTCCACACTAGCACATGCTGGAGGCAGAAGCGTGCCATAGTCACCAGCAGGACCTGCATGCCTCCTCTCTGCCCAACACTGGGGATTTCTATAGAGCCCTCAGCACTTGCTCTTTTCTCACAGAATTGCTGATATTTTTAGCAGAAGGAATATCTCACTACCAAAAAAATGACCAGGGAACTCAGCAGTGGGTGTATACTTTTTACCCCATCACCAGTTTTCAAGTCAGTCAATCCTAAGCATCCCAGAAGACACTAAAAGAAAAAGGCCTCCTCGTGACTGAGCAGGATTCCTAAACACGTCTTATCTGTATGAAGTACAAGGTCACATTCATTAGACAGAAGGATAAGAAAAGGCTTTTCAAGGCCACAAAACATGCTCAGAGACTATTAATGCTAATTAAAACTGAGATTTCCTAGGCTTAAAAAGCCCTCACTTACTGTCATTGAAGAGGGCTTCCGCTCTTTTTGTCTCCATACCTGAAACAAAGAGTCAGGGTAAGGCCAATACAGCACAGGCAAGGTTTTCATCTACATGGTCATCCCCCCAACAGCTATGTGAGTGCAGGGCAACACAGGATGTACAGCTGAGGAAGACTGCTAGAGAAACCAGTGTAGCTCCCAAGTGGTCACGTTCTTGCACTGGCTGTTGCACTCCTCTGCAGTGCTGTTTGCTGCTCTCCGGCCAGCCAACACCCTCTGAGGACCAGGCACAGGGTCTCCCCGATCCTGCTGGGCCCTGATGTTTCTGAGGGTAGTACAGACAAGACAAGTCCTGTTTTACTCAAGATCTACAGTTTTGCTGGGGGAAGTTTTTACAGTGGAAAGTTTTGCAGTTCCTTTTTTTGTAGAAAATCTGTTGGCCATATTTTACATCAGAGTGAGGGCCAGAGGAAATCAGGTACTCACTTTGTGCCCTCTTCCAGATCAGAAGGCACTGATTTTACTGCAGCAATGCCCGTTTACAGTGGCTCACTCTCCTTTCTCCTATCTTATTGAGCAACAACATGTCTGGTGCACTATTAATACTAAAATAGATAGTTAATAGCATGGCACAGCAGGTTCTAGCAATCCATTCCCTCTTTCGATATGCATGTTGTATGTTTATGGACCATACAGTATGATCATGCTGACAGTAATAAGTATTGATTCAAACACCCCCTTCTTCCAGAATGCTCTTTTACTATAGCTACGATTTTAGTTGCCAGCAATCAAAACAAGTGAAAAATAAAACCACACTTTTAAATTACATAGTGATTCTTGAACAGCATTCACATCTCCAAATTTTGCAGCTGGATAGCCTTTCTTGGCAGATTCCTGTCCTTATCCACTCACTTCATTTCCCTGTTCTCTTTGCCAGCTACGCAGCATAATATTCTAGTTTGATCCAAAACCACACCAAGCCAGGAGGAGTCTCTTTTGAATGCAAAGGGCTCTGGCTCATACTTGTTGCCTGATGTGCTCATAACACTTGTGTTTTTCTTGTGGGCTTGACGCTCTTCCTGGTATGCAGAGTGAACTGCACGTTTGCAGTCCACCATTACTAGAGGTGTACTCATTCGTTCCTTAATGTGACATTAAGCAGATTATGATAGAAGAAGGAAACAAGCAGAATTCTGGTCAGCGTACAGCTTGACTGCAGGGAATGTTACAGAGCAAAGGCAGGGCTAGGAATGCCATACATGCATGCATCTGCTGCTTTATTTTGTAAGAATAGGAAATGAGTTATAATTGGACATTTATGTAGCAAGTCATATTCACTATAAACAGGAACTATTCACATAACAAAGATAAATAAGTCTTTCTACTGGGCAAGCAACAACTTGCAAGGTCCCCTTCCAGTAAAAATGCTCACTTTTACTTCTATAAAAGAAGGAGGAAAACCGTCAAGTACAGATGCTTTTGAATTTCAGGAAAATCAGCTGTATGCTGGAATTCGCATGGGTAATACGGTTGGTTGTTGCCAAGATGCCTTACCCCAAAATGTCCTAATAGCAGATGGTAAAATCTAGGCCAGCAGAGGGATTCAGTGGTGGCATGAACATTACTGTTTGATAAGGCACGGAGTGAGAGGAAAAAAATGGGTGCTGAGCTGTGCTAAGGATTTGACCTCTTCACCTGTACATTTATAATGGCAAGAAGTGCGTTAAAAAAAATGGTCCTGCTTATTTCAACTATGATGAGCATCCAGTGTTTTCCTAGCAGCTCATACGAGCTTCAGAACTAGTTCCTAATATTTTATAGCTGGAAACTGGTAAGAAACCAACAGTGAAAGAGCACCTTTTGCCTTCAAATGCAATATCGATAATAATGCTTTTTAGCTCCTCTCTGGGTGGAGAGACATTTATCTCATAATGCCTAATTATAAAGCCTGCAGTCAATTATTAGCACTTACATTATGTTGCAAAGCTCATTGAGAAGACAAAAGGAGCAACCAGCTTGTTCAAGTGCAGTGCCAGAAGCAATTCAGTTGGCATGTTCTCACTGCACTGAGTTTGCTGTGAGTCACACAGCTCTTCTACAAGGCATCTCTCTATATCTCTATTGCCTTTTTATTAGGCACCCAGAAAAAAATACAAACCTGACATGGGCAATATTTTACCCATTGCTTCCAGCTGCACTGATTTGGAATTGGGGAAACAAGTCTTACACATACTGCAAGTCTTACATAGCATGCCTGCACAGCTTTGAATTTTTAGCATATTTTATAATATGACTATGCAGCCAATGTACTCTCCCACCTACCCACTGCTGAAGGAAAAAGGGTAGTGACAGCTGTCAATAAATTCAATGCTGTGTTCATCATGGTAGAGGCACCACTTTATTTTAAATACCTGCCCTGACCATGTATCCCACACTGGGAGCTGGAACACAAGTAGCAAAGAAAACACCACAGCAATGTAGAGAACCACAAAGTAAAGGGAGTTGTTAAGAGGTGAAAGCAGGCCTGTTTGATAACAGACCCAGAAACCCACCATGCAGATCAGGACAAGTGAAATTAAGGGCATAATACCCAGGACTCAAAACCATGATCCCAAACCAAGAGCACACATATGTGTTTGAAAACATGAACTAACTGATGCTATTTTCAGTGAGCAGAGCCCGTAGAATCACAGAATCAGCTATGTTGGAAAAGACTTTTACCTCAGGACTGCCAAGACCATCACTGAACAATGTCACTGAGGGCTTCATCTACATGATTTTTGAACACTTCCAGTGGTGATTCCACCACTTCCTTGGGCAGCCAATGCCTGAACACCCTTTTGAAGGAAGAGTTCCTAATCTCCAGTCTAAACTTGGCACAGCTTGAGGCTGTTTCCTCTTGTCCTGTCACTTGTTACTTGCGAGACAGACCCTTACCTCTCTCCATCCTCCTTTCAGGTAGTTGTAGAGAGTGATAAGCCCCCCCCCGAGCCTTCTCTTCTCCAGACTGAACACTCCTAGTTCCCTCAACTGTTCCTCATCACACTTGTGCTCCAGACCCTTCACCAGCTCCATTGTCCTTCTCTGGACCCACTCCACACCTCAATGTCTCTCTTGTAGTGAGGGGCACGGAACTGAACACAGGATTCAAGTAACCTCATCAACCAGGTCCATCACTTTGTCATAGAAGGAGATCCCAAGAAAAGCAGGAGTGCTTTGGGTTATACAGTACCACTGAAGATAAGACTGTTCACTGGCTTGACTTCGTTTGTTACTAGCTTGACATTTTGGCCTGGTCAACAGCGTAGCTCACAGAATGCCAGCCAACATGTTGTAAGCCCTGCCTTGAAGCAATCACTTGTAAGGCACGAGAGACAATTTTGCTGCCCCGCTCATCTAGTAGTTGCCCTAGTTGTACACACTACCAAGAAAAAGCATCAATTATTAACAATTAAAGTATCACATCTTGTCCCAGCCACATACAGCTGCAAATACAGCTGTTGTGCTGCATTTAGGAAATAAGTGTTCAAGCTTCCACTGTAAACAAGAACAAGTTCAACTTGAACATGCACTATCTGTAAAAGGAACTTGCTATTAAATTGAAACTTCCCTAATTTAAAAGAGAAAACTGATGCTTAAATTAAAATCACAGCAATCTACTGAAATATGACTTAAGGATTTCATCTTTCAGAAAAGGGCTCTCTTTTCCAGCTGGACAATTTTGTTAATACAGTTAATTTTCATATTTAGTAAACAGAGTAACCTTCAAAACAAATTGTCTTAGTTGTCTTGCAGTTACTATTTAAGATTAATAATGTATCAGTAAATAACTTTTTTTTACTCTTCAACATATGTGTTTTAGCAAGCAGAGAAAGAAAAGGGGAGTAAGCAAGAGCAGGAAAGCATCTTTATTTTGGGAATTATTTATATGCAGTAGCAAGTTAAGGTCAGGATTCCTAAGGGAGTTAAGTGCCCAAAGCCCATGGATCTATTTGGTGACCATCTAAATATTTGTATTTCACAGTTAACTGCAGTGTGACCAATTCTTTCTGAGGGATTCAGAGATTCCTACAGAAAAACACTTTGCTCACTTTGCCACATCTCTAAATGATATCAGTGTCACTGTATCAGAAGGATTAATCTTGTGTCCACTGCCTCATTTCATTTATGTTTATATTAAAAAGAAAATAACAGGCAGAACTCAGTGACATAAATGGACCAGACATTATACTGATGTAGTTCAAGCAAGGCAAGAAAATGCATTATTAGGGATATTATGTGTTTTCAATGTGGAAAGGTGTAAAGATGGCTCCAAAATGAAAGATGAGAAAGCCATTTTAAAAATCTGATACAGCTTTACCCAATTATGCATTTTTTCACAGATCTTGATTCCCACAAGAAACCTGATTTTCATTAAAGGTTTACACCTGTGATTTTCTGTGTGTCATAACTGCTACCTTCAAAGGCAAACTGCATGTTCTATCCTCTATTGTCAAGTCCCCACATTTTGCTTGTGTAAGTTGGTTTTTTGCACAGAGAAGGCAAGGTAGAGATTATCTAAAATGAGGTATGAAGTGAGAAGAGTTTTATAAAGAAAAAAAGGAAGAAAAAGTGTGTGCTTCAGTAAAACACCACATTTTTGTACATGCATTGTTTAACGCATAGCTTTGTGAAATGCACCAGGGAGCAGAGGAAGCATTTTCCATACTGTTCTTTGACACATTTTAATAACAACTTCCTCTATAAGAGAGAGAATTACAAAGATCTCAACTGCATCAGAAACAGGGGGATCACCTGGTTGACTGTTAGCTAGGGTAACAACAGTGCATGCTGGTAAAAAAAGGATCGCTGGCAAGTTTCAGCAGGTCCCCAACCTGGGGAGCTGAGAGGAATGTCACAGATTGCATCTGTCCTGCAGTGCAGACAGAGGTGGGGATAATAGCTCTAGTCTAATACATTTAAATTAAAGACCATGAAGGCCCAAGGTTTTGGGATGAAAAGGGAATAAGAGCAGTGACCAGCAGATTCAGTCATGTTCCAAAAATTGTACTCAAAAGGAAATGCAGGAGTTCCTTGAAAGATGGCAAAACATGAGCTTTGGGCTCAGCAGGAAAGTCATGCTTTTGTGTGGTTGCACAGTGCACCTGACTGTCACATAGTTTAACCCCAGCAGGCAACTGAGTACTATGCAGCCACTTCCTCACCTTCTTCCACCCCTGGTGGGATGGGGAGGAGAATTGGAAAAAAGGAAGTAAAACCTATAGGTTGAGGCAGTGTTTGATAGTTGAAATAAAATAATAATAATTGTAATTAAAAGAGAGACAACAAAAAGAGGGAAATAATGCCCAAGAAACACAAGTGAGACATGATACAATTACTCACCACCCACTAACCAATGCCCATCCCATCCCTGAGCACCAATCAGTGGCTCCTGCCAAGTTCTCCTCCCTGAGCTTAGACAGTGAGCATGATACGGAATATCCCTTTTGCTTGTTCAGGGCACGTGTCCTGCCCTCTTGTGCACCTGCTCACTGGCAGATCATGGGAAGCTGGAAAGTCCTTGACTTAAAGTAAGCATAACTCAGCACTAACTAAAACATCTGTGTTGTTCTCATACTACAGACAGAACATAGCACTGCACTACTAAGATTTAGTCTACCCCAGCCAAAACCAGGACAACAGCCTAAATGTCTCCCCACTAATCTTCCACTCTCTCACCACTCTCTCAACAGGAATTGCCTCCCTAGATTTATGCACCCTTGTAGAAGTAGCAAAACATGGCTTAAATACAGGTGATGCAATTCTCATTCCTTCAACACCAGAAAGTAATCTGGTAAAGACAAGACAAAGACCTTGTACCTCTAATTGTCTCTGTCACCCAGTCCTTCCCTCCCTACTTATGTCCACTGCTGGACCTGTCCTCACATCCACAACTCCCTCTGCCATCAGCTACATCTTATTGCTGTCCATGAGGACAGAGGTCCACACCTAACAGCATACTTACAACTCCTCCATTTGGGCATCCTGCAGCCCAAGGAGGGATCTGCATGACTCTGTACTGGGTCTGTAGCAGGTATCCAAGCTAATACAATTTTTAGCATTATCTTTCTTCTTGACCTACACCCATGCCCAGGGGTAATCAAGGTCTCACTTACAGTAGGGGCAGCCTAAATCACTTGCAAGCTCTGCAGGCAAGGCAGAGGAAGGGAAAACCAAGAATTGATTAATGGAGGAATCAATTAAATCAACATATCTGGGTCATATTAGTCAGACCAGGATGATTTCCTGCTTAATTCCTTCATCAGAAGCATGTCCTTGAAAAAAATTAGTTTAAAAATACATTTCAATCAGCCTCTCTAGACTGTTGCAAACATTAAAAGTATCACCTTGTGCAAAACTAATGGCATCGAAGTGGAAAAACGTCAGATCTCCACTGTATTTCTCAATGCACAGGTGCATGTCCTGCTTCATTCCCCCAAGCTGCTGTTGTGGCTGGTAAAGTACACAAAAAACAGACTGCTACATACATTATTTGAAACGAAATATTCCTCAGTCATCCAGGTCAGACACTCATTGGCTTTCTCCCACAGAATACTCAATAAAGAAGAATCTGTCTCCTAGGTTCTGTACTTTGCAAGAAGCTTTAGCAAGCCCCAGGTTGCAGATAAACAGAAATAGTAGCAGTTGACTTGTTGATCAAACCAATTCATGACTCATTGTTCATAGTCAAAAGCCTTGGCTGTGCAACAGGTGGGAATGCTTCCTGCTTGCTTTGAACAGTGCCAGTGATCTCGCAAGCAGTCTCTTTCTGATGTCAGAAGTACATTCCCAATAACATTTTGGGAGACTTCCAACCTAGCTAGCAAAGGGAAATAGTCTGGCAAGCTGCTCTATGCTTTGCTTAATAGGGATCCAGGCTGTGAGGTGACTCTCCTTCTAACCAGGAAACCCCAGGGTAAAAAAGAAATCAGCCTTGTAGGAGATCTCTTTGGTGCCAGAACTATACAGAGAACAAACTGGAAGACCTTCTTTCAGTGCCAGTGGAAGAGCAAGTCCTAACATGGGTGTTTCCAAGTGACCCATGTTTGATACTTCATTTTGCTGGCCCTTGTGCTGCTGTTCAGAGAAGATAGCACTTGGTTTGATTGATTCTCCACTGAAAATATTTGGGCTTCCAATGAGGTTTGTACACAAGTGCAGAGATCACCTCCTATTTTCTATCAAAGCTATAGCGGAGGTCTGGAGATCCCACTGTCCTTGACCAGGGAAATACGAAGTCTCCCTGCAGAAAACATGGACTTCAGTAATAACGCATCTGAAGACACCCCAATATAAATGTATTTTTGTAGCCCTGTATAAAGAACATCATCTTTTTTTGTGATTATACAAATCAGTCTTATTCTGGTTTAATTCTGCCCACTTACTATTTTTTCATTTCACATCTGTACAAACAAGCTTTCCTCTCTCTTTGAAAAGACAAAACAAAACAACTAATAAAACATTGTCAGTTTAGATTTTATCCCCTCTTTATTCCCAGTCCCCAGGAATGAAGAGGCAAAGCAAGTTCTACCCCTGATCTGGCAGATTACTTAGTTTTGTACTACTGCCCTGACCTGCAGCTGAAGGTCCCCAGTGTTACACCCAATTTGCAGGAGTTTGTTGGAGCTGATCGTCAGAGCAAATACTTTTGAGTGAAGTGCAAGTTGAGACATAGTGTTGAACAACAAGATGATTAGATCCAGGAGGAAGACTTAGGGAGGTTCTCCTTATCAGACCCTCCTAATAAATGTAAATAAGTGCCTGACCTGGATTTGTTCAACTACTTAGCTATGCTTAGCTAAACTAAGCTATATCACAGCCCCTAAATTAGAACTTTTTGAAGGTGATTACAGTGAACAGGTCAATTATTTTTTACAGGCCATTATGAAAATGTTCTGAGATTGCCTCAAGATAGATAAGGATTCCAGTCGAAAAAAAAACCATCAAAACCACAATGAAACAAGACGTAGGAAGGTGTTGCAGAGCATGGAAAAATCTAGGGCTTCTTAGCTTTCCTTGGTTTAAATACTAATGTTGGACAGGACATTTCAGAAGGCGAGAAAGAAGTGGGAAATACAAAACCTAGATCCTTCTCTGGACTTCTAGGATCTGTTGAAAATTGTCACCTCTCCCAGGTGTGAGGAAGAAGATGAGCTTTATGAATTGAGACACACATCTCTTGTAAAAGCACCAGAGTGCTGTGTTCTATGCGCTTCACTTGAGTCAACCTAGTTTTCTTAAACTGCAGCACCAACAGGAGCTTGCCTAAGCCTCATAGCACTGCTGAAATCCCATTAACAAAGAAATATCCAAATGGAATCTTTTATTGTTGTCTCCTAGAAATGTCAAGGTATTGTTTATGTTCTTTCGTGTCACGTGTATCCATTACACAATGCTAGTCCTGTAGTGAGCAGTAGACCTATGTAGTCAGTGTTTTATGGTTAGGCTGAGAGAGCCAAGAAAAGCAACACCAAGTTTATCAGACAAGTTTATCAAAGTAAGAAAGAGATGCCATCTTCTACCGAGACCAAATATTTAATGAAAACATTGTGATTCAATTATGTCAGCTAATTTTTCTAACTAGCAAGTAGTGCATTGCTGCAACAGCCCTGGTGCACTTCAGGGTCAACTAAAACAGAGTTTTGGGTCACTTCCCACTCAAATAAGAGCTGCTAATCAGGCAGCTCAATGAGATCACAGTGATTTTCTAACAAGCTTTTTTTACTCCTTCCAATTTTATCATTTCTGAAGATTCAAAATTCACTAAATCATGACTAGACTGCCTTTAAAACGAACAAAAAAAGCCCCAAAACAAATGAAAATGCCCCAAAAAACCCAAACCTGTTTGAATCTCTCTAGCTAATGTCCACACATTATCTGAGAGAAATTACATATGCACTTTGCTGAACTGGAACTACTGGCATAAAACAACACTGCAAAGAAATGGTGATTCTTTGCCCAAAGGGATGTCACTCATCATCCTGAGGCATTTGAATGGAGAAGACTGGTTTGCCCATCAGGAAACAATGGATGTGTGACAGCTTATATCTGAGTTCCACTGCATTGCTGCAATGCCAAGTGCCCATTTCAAGCACTAACAGAGAGAACAAGGGGTTGCTCCTGGTCATCTCTGAGTGAAACGAAATCTGCATCCATCCAGCATGGAATCTGGCCCAGGCTTCTTGTTCTTCCACACAGCCCTCTGGCTTCCAGAGGATCTCTGCTGGTTTAAGTACCCTGTGTTGTCACCCTTGTGCTTAGGACTAAACGTAAGGTCTGCAAAAACAAATCTGTCTAGTATCTGTCCCTTCCTTTCAACTAGCAACTCACTCTTGAAAAGTCTGACACCCAGAAAAAGACATTGACCATATATAATTGAAGCCAAATCAGAGACAAGAGTTTAAGCCTGCATAAAAATTCTCTAACAGATCAGAAGTGTAGAAGAAGAGGGAAACTAGCATTTCAGTGCTTGGTATTTCACTAAATCAAAAAGATAGTGCTGTTGATTTTCATCTCCTGCAGATGCAGATCTGCGTTCCAAAGAAGGGGCTAGATCCCCAGCTGAGAAATCACACAGGTAATAAAAGTTCCCCTTTCTTTCTCCTTCCCTTGGGGAATTTACAATGATTTTGATCTTCCAACCAAATAGTTTTTCAGTGCATTATCTGTTTCCCTACTGTCATCCAAGCATAGTTTCTGCATTTTCAGGCTCCTCAGAGAAGCAAAGATTTAGGGAGCATGTTTATGTTGCTATGTACTGAAGCACCATGGTGAGGTTCCTACTCTTTGCCCTGATAGTAGCACAAGGTTTACACTGCAATTTGGAGGGAGGCTAAAACTGTACTGTGAGGCCACAAAGCAGCTGCTCCTGTTTATCTATATTTAAGACATAATTAAAATACTTAGGTGGAGTGTATGTATTGCCACTGGCATTCAGACTCAGTAACAGCCACCATCAGAAGGGAAAAATCAAGTCCCCTTAATCAGAACAGGGCAAAAACTACCTTTAAGAGAGATGCAATATACTTACTTGAGATGGTAGAAGATCTGACATTTATCCGCAGAGGCCCTGTGTATTTTTTCAGGCCCCTCCGTAATATCCTCTCAACTCTTTCTCGCAGTGCTTCTCTAGAATCCGTGGATGAGAACCAGAATGTGAGCAAAGCCTCTGCCATGACACCATCAGCATCTGGACTACAAACCAATGAAACAGTCTGGTTACCCTCAGCCCATTTCTGCATTTCTTAGTTTTTACCATAGCTCTCCCAGGAATGGCAATGTAACATAAAGGGTTGGATACATTTTTGTACATTTTTTGATAGAAAGCATTACCAAAAGGAATCCGAGCAAATGCTGAATGGTCAAATGTGTCTTAGGATAGAAGACCAGATACCTTCTGTGAGCAAATGGACAGACCAATGTCATAATGGAGTCTGAAAAGCAGTCACTGACTGCATGCTTGGGAGAGAATGCAGGAGAGAATGAACTGATTTGATTGCAATTAAAAACTAGATAGACAGCACTTCAGAAACATCAAGTAGATAATTAATGGTATCTATGCAGACCTTTCCAGGGCCCTGTACATACACAGGAGAAACATTCCCAATCATCACCAGAAAGTTATTTGAGCAAAGGGGAAGACACCACACAACCTAATCTCACTACTGCAACCTCTCAGGAGAATATGACTAATAGCCTCATATTGGGGCTGTTCAGCCCGGAGAAGAGAAGGTTGTGTGGAGACCTCATAGCAGCCTTCCAGTATCTGAAGGGAGCCTATAGGGATGCTGGGGAGG
>JASSUY010010281.1:5898-36733 GCA_032466535.1 Forpus xanthops
CCTTAAATTGAAGCAGGAGGCTTGACAGGTGATGGTTAGTGTGATAACTGCTCGGATTTCATCAGCCAGTGTTTTTCTGGTGGTGCAATTGTAGGAACTTTCAGCTAGATTACCTGTCATCCACTACATCAGATAAAAGAGAGAGAGTTGAAAGATGCAGTTTTGCCACTGTACCTTATAGGAAATGAAAAGTGTAGGTAACAGTAAAAAAAGTGTGAGGCAACAGTAGCTGAACAGAAGCACAATTATTTTCTAATCAGGCTATTCCGTCAAAAATGTCACTGCTGAAATTGGCAATCATTGGGCAGAATATGTTGTTAAATTTGCATTGTTAAATTCATAGGGGAAAAAAAATCCTAAAAGAAATAGTCAGTCTCACTGTAGGTAGTAGCTCAAGCGCTGCTTTTGACTATCCATTTATTTCTTGTGTATGTTAAAAGCTAAGTACAATCTATAGTTAGACACAGAAAAACATTCCTATTTTGAGTATATTTCAATATTCTGATTTCATTCTACTTATCTGTTAGTTTTTTTCCCAAACTTCACATAGCTCAGTTACTTTGTAAAAAGTTATACTTATTTTTCAGTCATTCAGACAACTTTATAAATCTAATAACCATTGCATTTTATCAGTACCAAATATTAAATGTATATAGCTTTACCAGCACTTCTGTACCGTGAACAAAATTGGACTATTTTTTGAACGTAATAAACTAGTAAATGTACAAAGATTACCTGAGTTTTATTTGCACTTTATAAATCTTATGCTTTTAAGTTTCTATTCTGACTTTATTTTATTCCTTAGAAATTGTTTTCCAGTGCTGGATTTCCTGAATATAGAGAAATGTATACATGGTTTCTGTTATCTATGCTTTGATTTATCTTGATTATCTTCCTTGATGTATTATTCTACGTGGCTGAGATCTATTATGAGTTTTCTTTAAAATGATGACATAAGCAAACTCTACAAAATAATAAAATAAAAACATAATCACCAGTTTGTTAAATAGCATTATTCTCATTACTGTAGTTGAAGTTCTGTCAGTAATTCTACTATAAATGCTTATTTTCTAAGGCTTATGCAGTTTAGCTATGAAAATTCTCTCTGATGAGACTTGGCAGCTAAAGTTTCAGCATGTGACTGCAGTTATATGTTGCTATTGTTTCACCGAATATTCTCAATTTGTTAAAAGATTTGTTGTCAAAGTTATCAGTAGAAAACAATTTTGGAAAGTGCAGAAGATGATTAAATCTACAGTCTCATAAGATTTTGGTTTTTGACCATGTCGATAATAACTTCGTGCCCTACAATGATTCTGAGAGAGATGTGTTTTTATTTCATCTTTGTTGATGGGTAACCAAGGACACTGAGAGATCAAATGCATTGGCAAAAAGCATCAGTGTGACGAAGTGGTGTTTTTCCCCAGGTTTTCCCTTTGTCTCCATTTTTAACCTCCATGGTATCTGCAAAGGAATGTTGACCCAACTCACAGTTGCTCATGCTGCAAACTATTAATAATGTTATTCATGAAAGAAAATACAGTATTTTTTGCATATTCAGACTTGAAATATATACTTTTTCATTTTTGGCATTATGAAGGAAGTGCCACAGTTTTTTTATGTAATGATGAAGGAACTTACCAGCAATTGCAGTCAATTCTGTCTGTTGCAGGAAAGATTAAGAAGTCAGATGGTCACAGCTCTAGATTTCTATACGAAGAAAAGAATTTTAACAATGGGGTGTTATAAATAGATTTATAACAACTCGTTATAAAGAATTTTCATATCTGTCATTCAGTTGTGGTGGCTATCAGGCCACTGTCCCACACTGCCTACCTTGTCCCTTGGCCAGAATGTGCCCATCCCGCAGCAGAAGCAAGAGATCAAAGACCGTATCTACTCATAGGCCACAGCCTATAGTAAACTGATGTAGCAGCACTTCATACCACTAAGCTCTGAATGCTGGTGGCTTCTCTGTCCGCCTATGCTCCCAAGGCAATGGCCCACATCAGAGTGATGGGACAGCCAGCCAGGGAAGGTGACCTCCAGCAGCAGGGAGGGAGGGATTGCTACAGGCACCTACCTCTGGCACAAACAACATTGCAGGTGGTAGGTAACCTGCTCAGCCACCACGCAGTATGTGACAGGAGCTATAAATGAAAGCCCATCAGTGGATTTGGATTGTATGAAATGTGTCTGTGTTTAACAGAAGTAATTAGCTGATTGTTTTTTCCATCAGGCCTTGTGGTGAGCTCTGTGATGCTGAAAGATCAAAAATTGATTTACCGTTTTCATAGAAAGAAAATAAATAGCTGTATTTAAAAATACAACCGAAGTAGGCTACAATTTTACTTAATATGAAGAGTGTGGGGAAAACATAGATGTTCTTATGAATTTCTGCTGGTTTTTATTCTGTAAGACAGTTGGGTCCATGTTGTCCTCACCAATATATAAGGAAGGAGGCATCTTTCTTTTTCCACATACCTCCTCAATAATTTTTAGACCAGTTGTAGTCATGATCTAGCACATCAAGCATAAAAAACTAGAGAGGGAGCCATGTTTTTCCCCTCTACTTCTAAAGTTGAGATTAACTTTCTGTTCTTTTAGGAAAATTACAAGGTTTTGGTTCATTTCTTTGTGTGTTACCTGTGTGTCAGATTAGTACGTTCTGATGTTTGTCTCAGTATGAAAATTGAATAAAAATAAGAACAGTTGCCTAATATTTCTTTTTGCTTGAATCTCATTTTGTCTGAATGGAAGTGTAAGGAGACAATAGAAAGTGGATATAAATCATGTAGAGGGATAAGATATATATATATATGAAAATGCACATATAATTATTATTAGCAGTTGCACTTGTAGCATTATGAATTGATCTAGGAGCTGGGTAAACCAGGCTCTGGATACTTGCTTTTCCAACAGTAAAATGAGGAAATGAACTGGAAATCTTGCATTGCTTCTAGCACCACCTGAATGGTTTGATATTCTGTGATATGTGTATCTTTCCAGAGGAGTTTAAATGCTAGAGCTGAGATTAATGTCATATAAGAGGTAACTCTATAACCCAGATCATATCCAAGTACTGTATCTTTTTGTTGGTAAAGCCCCTGCTGATTAAGCAACACATATGATAAACAATTGGGTAAAATTACTTCAGTCTTTTTTTTTTTCTTTAGCCAGCTTTTTAAATAAGATACATGGTATAAAAAGAGAGAGCTACTACTATTTGTGGTAGGTCTTGCAAGATAAAAGGAATCTTTCATAAACAGAAGGAACTAGGAAAAGGGTAAAACAGTAGCAATACAATGAGTAGCTTGAAGGAATACAGATAAAGCACTACTGTGCTGAATAGCAGCATAGCACAGCTTTTGCTGAAAGAACAGACTGGAATGCCTCCTGTTTTGCATCATTACTGAACAGCAGTATGTACTTATACATGCCATTAATTTATATAGGCTTTTGGCCCCCAAAAAGCCAAATGTTAGAATAAGCCATCTACTCACCCTGTCTGTAAATTGAAAAGTGGCTGAAATGATTACACTTGATCTGCAGCCATATTCTACTGGAAGGTCTATTGGTTTGCAAAGGCTCTTAGAGCACATTAATCAGAATTCTCTCCCAAGCCAGATATTCTTAGCTGCCATTTCTGTGCCTCATGTTTTCACCAGTTTGATCTTACAATAAGTTGTCATTAGGCAGAGAGTTGAGTAGGTGTATTTTAGCACTGATATACAGAAAAAAATGTCAAACTGCAAACTCATTCTCCACAATACTGGGGGCAGAGCATGGATTTAAGGGAATAGCACAGCATTTGCATCCTTATTTGAAACATTACTATCTAAAAACATGAAGTCCATTATTTATTTATATTTTCTACTCTGAAAATATTTATATCTAATGTTTTTATTAGTTTTTCTCAGAATATATACTGGACAATGTTTTTGTGTACTTGGCTAAAATGCAGGGTTTGCAATGCCCAGTGGAAAGAAAACCAGATACACTCAGTCACTGTTTGAAGCAAGTGTGTTACTGCAGGGATTTGGTAAGTAACTTCTGGGATTTTGTTAAGTTTTGAAAAGAAAATATGGGACATACCTTTAAATTTGGTTTTCAAGACTGGCTGTTAGTTGTTGGCTTGTTATGCACATCTTACTTGATCTTTTCTTTCACTGGTAGCACTATGATGCTTTCAGTCATATATTGATTGCTCTCCTCTGCATGTTGTATATAAAAACTGACTCAGGTATACCAGCTTCCGCACATAGCCTACAAGATCAGAGCTAAAGACTGAGACATCTGAAAAGAGAATATAATCAGATACTGTTATTTGAATAAATGCTGGTGAATTTCAAGAATTCTGTGCAGATTCTATGAAGAAAGGGCAGAATATAGAGCCCCTGTAGAAGCTTATGTTAACTGTATGCATGAATTTGTGTCTACTGTAATAACCTTAGCTAAAGAGCCTGTGCAGTCGTTGAGCAGGTTTTGTATATGAGCTTCCACATGCGTCCATTGCCATATTAAACTCTTAAACATCCTTTGCAGAAAACATTTTATACAATTCCTAAAATAGTGATTGACAAAATAGGTTGTAACTGCCTCCAATATTTAACAGAGCTGCACATGCAGAAAGTCCTGAAGTAGCACAAATCCTATATGAGCCATTTATAAGAGGCTGGTCATGGAAAAATGGCTGCTCTCTCTACATACACACCAATGTGGTTAAGAAAGCAGTATAGCAATTTAGTATGGCCTTGCCACATATTTCTACTGAGAGGAGCAAATAGCTTTCCCTTTTCCAGACCTCCCAGAGAGTCCCTGCCCATACATACTCCTTGGTGCTTCTGGTAGAGGCTGTGGGGCCAGCTTGGGCGTCTCTGTACCGGGGCAGTAGACACCCTAAATATAATATGCGAAACAACAGATGGATACAAACAGATGGAGGAACCTAAGTAACAATTAGATGCTATTGATAATTATGACGACAGTTCTCACAACACAGCGACATGTTCTAGGGTTCTAGGGTTTTGTTCGATCTGCTTTAAATGTGATTCAAATTTTTGCTACTTCTTTTAAATTGCTGTTCCAGGGGTGGATTTGCTAGGGTGAAGACGGAAGGAAGAGTTAGATATATTTTGGCCTCATCCTGCGTATTGAAAAGAATGTAGCATGTGATTTTACATTGTGAGATGGAACCACACAGGGTACACATCCCCACTTATGGCTCTTGTAAAAGTGAGTGTATGTGAGGCTGGCAAAAACCAGGAGCAAAATAGGCTGCTGTTGAGAAGTGAATTAGATGTCAACTGACCGAAGTATTGTTACCTTCACTTCTTTCCACCATCCAAAACTCAGTGTGGTAGCACAGGGATTATTTCTCTGTCTTTGGTGTTCATGAACTTCAGATAATCTGTAGACTGCTATCTTGTTGGTACCTTAGTCATCTCTTAATGGAAGTGAATATACGTATACTTTTTCCCTGAAAAATAGTTTTCGTATTCAGATACTGTTGTATCTGTCCGTAGTTCAGACCTCACCTTCTCATGAATGTTTTTTCTGCTAATGCAGTGCTCATAACAGCATGAGACTCTGGCTGTTTGTCAGCCTGTAAATTCTTGTGGGTTTTTTTGCTTTTTTTAAAAAGCTCACCAAAGCTTCTAATGCATAAAAACAAGGATAAGAGCCTCCTCCCCCGACTGCCTGCAGTTAGAGAACAGAATCCATTGTGTTCATATTATTGTTGTGGAAAAGGCCATGCATTTCTTGAAATGTATGTTACTGTTCATGATCAGGTATTGGATACCGCAAGAGATGGCTGGCAGGCCAGAGCCAGCACAATCATTCCTCTGTATGTTCATCAGCTCTGTAGGAAAGGCTGACTCCCTGTTCTCTGAAGCTGCACAAAATAGGCTTGTCTTTTTTTTTCTTCTGCCATTTTGCATTGCCAATTAATGTCTGACTCTGTCATTGAATATTCATGCTTTGGATTGTTTTTCAACAAATGTGTTGGGAATTGTGTCTTTCCAGTCCAAACCTCATTTTGTTACAGTGTTTTTGCCTATGCTTTTAATCTCTCAGGGTGCCTTTGTATTATTTGTCTTTGTTCTTACTGATACTTCCAGCTCCTCCTAAATTACTATTGTTAACTCATTATGATAGTGAATTCATTAAGATCATTACTTCTTTCAGATTATTACTGAAGATGTTAAGCAAGACAAAACTATTCTCTTTCCATGGGCAAACCTCCCAGAACACCTCTCATCAGTGCAATATGCTGCCTTTTCCTTCTAGTTGCTTTCCAACCCACCAAATCCTCTTCTCTAGGATTATATGAATCCATTTTTAAGCTCTAATATTGTGAGATGCAAACTTCAAAGGTATAATGAAATCCATGTAGGTTGGCTGCGGTGTTTGTGTCCCCTGCCAATAGCTCCATCCAACAAACATGTATGTATTAGCTTGAAGTTGAAGGGATTCCTCAAGTGAATAACGTTAAACATGTACTTCCAGTATTAAAACCTTATTTGTATTTTTAATTTTCTTTTTTTTTTTTTCCAAAGGATATCTGATTTGTCTAGGAAAAGTATTCATGGACTCAGAGCTCTTCGCAACTTTCCTTATAAATTACCTTTGCTGTTTTTTTGCCCTCCACTTTCTTTTTCAAAAGAGAACTTGGTATTTTTTTTTGGCCAGATTCCTTAGAGCAATTTCTGAATCCCCAAACTGCTGCCAGCTTTCCTAAAGCAATGATTACAAGAATGGTATCATTTAAACTTAGGACTCTAGGATCCAGGAAAGGACAGTTCTTTGCCTCAGCCTTCTCTCCCGAGAACCAAGCTCTCCCCGCTTGTTGCTCACTTGTACTCCCAACTCTCTCTGTTCTGCATTACTTATTAAAAGTTAGATTGCAAACACAGCACATGTTCATGAGAACTGGGTTCAGACTTTGTCTCTCATGGGGTGTTAAATGGCAACAGTGCTAGGTTTTACAGATTTATATCCATGGGCATCTCTTCCAGGCTTAATGGCTTCAGTACCTTGTTACCTTCGAACCCAGACTGACCTCACTGGGGACTGTATTACTGCAGTGTTTATATGACATTATCACAAGGAAAGTGTATTCTTTCCACTTCTATACTCTGTCTCATTATATAAATCATTATGATTTACAGGTTGTACAATGATTGTCCAAAGTTTCCTAGCAGTCAGTAAAATGTTAGATCACTTGTTTTTTCTCATGGTTAAAAAATTAATAAAACCTGTAAAGACCAGAACCATAGCAAGAAATTGTGTTAGTTGGATTATTTTATCTTAATTCCAGTCACAAAATGCAAAAACCTTAGCTTTCTGTAAACTTAGATATGACTATTCATCTCTGGACCTGGTCTATGACATGGTTTGATGTGACATGGTGTAGTGTGAGGTGTTCCTGCCCATGGCAAGGGGGTTGGAACTAGATGATCTTAAGGTCCCTTCCAACCCTAACTATTCTATGATTCGATGATTCTATGATTCTATGAAATTCACATGCAAGAATAGATATCTCACATTATTTCCTAGATCTCCTAAGTAATGATCTATATGAATCTATATAACCTCTAGATACATTTAATCTGAATTTTCCATCAAGTGAACTATCTTTTATGAAAAGAGACCATTAAGATAATTTTATCGCAATATATTGTATGCTTATGCTTTTCCTGCAAACAAAATATATTTGCACTGTAGCTCTGAGGAGATAGGGTATTTCAGCTTTACTCCATAGTCAGAAGGTAGATCTGCATGTTTTATTATTGATGTAACTTGAGAGATACATGTTAAGCCTTTTGTTTAAAGTACATTTAGAATTAAACAGGCCATATTCAAAGTAAATTATCTAAATAGATTTGCAAAAGAGAAAGGAGTCTGTTCATTTTAACATACCTTCAGAAATATTTTACTTCTTGATGATGACAGCAGCTCTTACTGACAACTATTAATACATTATAAACACCCCATCAGAGTTATATAAAAACATGTCAGTTTTAAAGAGAACATCTTTGACAGCAAATTTTCTGATTGTGAAACAGCTGTGCCTCCAGTACAATGCATTAAGTAGTTTATTCCTTTTAGATAGTTAAATTGTGCATGAAATGTTGCTGGCGCAAGGGCTCCAAATCTGGCCTGATTAGCGAACATCTGTTACATTGGAAAAATTCATGTCTACCCTAATTAGCTGTCAGGCTGATGTACATCAGCCCTGATGGTGAGGGATCCTGTGCTGTTTAAGTCAAACAGGTTTCTCTCCTATCCCATCACCTGCCCTTTCAAATCTCTTCCTCTAGTGTGTTGCTGTAATTAGAGATAGTTGGAAATACAATAGAGCAGGTTATGGTCACTTATAGTCCCATCTGTGCAATTTTTTTATTCTCACATAATTTACAGAGTGACATAAAGCAGTGCTAGCTATTTTTCTAATCCTAATCCACTCATTAATCTGAAGATTTTTCATTCTCCTAAAGCCAATACTTTGTGGTGATTGAAAGAAAATCAATAATGGGCAGACCAATTTGGTGTTTTGTTTTGCTTTTGATTTAATAAGGGTATTTCTAGGTTGAGCATGAAATGTATCAAGGAATTAAAGAAATCTCATGAAAACAGTGTTCCCTGCTACTGACAACAGTCTTTTACAGTCTAAAACAATTTACAGAAGCAAGTATGGAAAAAATACACCTCGTTTACTGTCTATATAGAGTTGTTTCACAGAATTTTTTAGGTTGGAAAAGACCTTCAAGATCATAGAGTCAACCACTGATATGTATTATATTAACATATATTTATGCATGCATATATTTAAATTTCCATACTAGGTGGTTATCCTTTAGCTTGGTGTTCCAACTATTTTGAATATGTTTGGAGGGGTTTGTTTATATTTTTTTAATGATATTTTATTTTGTATTGTTAGAGAGAGCTTGTTTCTAGTAATGGTAGAAATATAATTTATTAAGGGCCTACTAAGTTACTTTATTTTATACTGCAGTCCTATAGCACAGGTAACAGCTAAATACAATAACTCAGTTACTCAGACTGAGTAAATTATTGTGACTCTGTTAGAGCAGGTACACAGGCTTAACATTGACTAAGAATCTAGTTCTATTAAATGAAAATAAATCATGTCTTGATTACTGGCTTTTCCCTATCTCCCAACAGTAAGGACTAAAGCCAAATTGAGAAACTTGTATTTGTCAAATTAATTTCTTTGTCTTTTTCAGCTCACACTTGCCAAAACATACTTCCATCCTCAGTCAAAAGTCATAGTTTTCTTGGTCCTAAAATAGTTTTACACGTGTACAAGCAAAGTGTTAAAATATATAATAGGTTGATTAATGACACAGTAATTCATCCTCATTCACATAATTTCAGATTTGGGTATAGTCCTTTAATTTCAGTTGTAACTTTGTGGGCTGTTAACTTCCTAGAAATTGATTCTGTGAGATTCATTTAAAATATGTTAAAAAGAAGTCCTTTTCCACATTCAGGCATCTTCTCCATTACATAGCCCTGTGCAGAGAAAACCGAAAGGTGAATATTTGGAGTTGCCTAATTTCTGACCAGGCATCCTCATGGGACAGAATTGTTTCACCTCCTTTCCCTCCTGTATCCTCTGGAAAAAAAAGAGCAGTATCTCTGCTGCTTTCCACCAAAAGAATTAATTGGAGACCTCCAGCTTGATTCCTGCATTCATTGACAGTACAGATCCTCTCTTCTCTCTCCTGATTTGTCTCAGAACCCCAGAAAAGATCGGATAGGGTACAGCTGATTTGGTCTGTGCTAGTAAGCATAAAAATTGTGAGAATTCCTGGATCACTTGTTAAATCAGAGATGCTGACTCTATGTCACAGAACCATCTTTGCCTGCTTTCAGGCTCCTTGATATCCTCAGTTTATGCAAGAAGACCGCATTTACACATCTTGTTGAGAAAATGGCTTCTCCTGGAAAGCAGTAGTCAGTTTGATTTTTAAAAATTGTTATCAGCAAATTAATAACATCAATTCTGCCATTTCTACTTCTTCATCCAGCTTGCAATAACTAGCGGAGCGGCTAGTATGAACTCCATACTCACTCTTTACCTTGAGTCATTTTAAAATGGATCCAAGGTATTTATTTCACTTGTTTCAAATATTGCTGCAGTGGAATCTCACTAAACTTTAATTATTACTGAGCACTGACCTTCACATTAAATGGTGTCTATAACAGTAATTATGATAGGAAGCTTCAAAGCATAACTGAGATGCAGTTAAAGTTGGTTGTGTTTCAACATCTGAATTTATAGCTAAAGAAGGAGCAATTGCTTTGCAAAAGTTACAGTGAAAAATTCTTCTTTCAGATAGCTGTGGGTGGTATACATATACCTGTTTGTGATGGTTGGTACTGCTGTCCTGCTGAAGCATTGGAAGAGAACGCACTGTAATTAAAAAGGAATGATCCAACTGATAAGTGTAATGTACGTCATAAGGGCAGGCAAGTAAATGTGGTAATAATATTCATGTGAACTGGTACCAACCAGACAGGGTTGGTGAAGTAGCAGGTGAAAGAGTAATCAAAGTACAAATTTATGTTCAGATGTTAGCTGCAGTTAGGATCTGCCTCCCAGTAGTAGTCCCTTAGCTGAAAGTGGCACTTTGTTGCCTGTAGCCTTATGGATTTGGCAATGAGGCATGTTGAACATTCACAAAGCTTTTGAAGTTAGGATGCTGAGACATGTAAAGGATGAAGACCACTGAAAAAGAAAGTGCTGAGATTGTCATATGTCAAATTAGTGCCATATTGCATGAATGGAAGAAAGACAATAAAGGAGAATATTGTAAAAGGCAAACAGGACAGGAAAAGACTGGGGGCAAAAATCAGTGAACAGGAACCTTGATTCAAAATATAAGTAGATTGGAATTAAATCTACCTTAGAACTTCAATTATATATGCAGCCTTGGTGAGGGCTGGGCACTGAAGGAAACCTGTAAAAGGAAGATTCAGCTGAAAGGTTTTTGGAGTAGCAACAAATCCTTCTGAGTAGTTTAAATATGTACTTCTGTTGTCCTTTTCCGTAACTGATTGTTCTACACGAATCAAAAGAGTTGCATACAATGTTAATTGCAATAATAATTTGTTTTGGTCAAAATATTAGTCAAGTTGCAGTAAAAAAATCTAGCAGATATCTGGTGGGACATTTCAAACATATCAAAGGAAAAGCAGGTATCTCTTTTGTTTCTTATCTAATATTTGCACTTGTGTCTTATTTAATCAAGCAGCTAATGCTATTCAAACCTGGATATAGTCTTCTTCCTTTTGATAGAGATAACAAAAGATTGTTAAGCATTTTTCACTTTGTGTTATAGTACCGAAGAGTTGGTGTTTCCTTTCTTCTGAGTTCTCAAGTGCTACCACTCCTAAACAACTGACTGATGCTGTTCAGGGCCAGCCATTTAAATTAATATAAGCTATGTAGTAGTTACAGATCTACTGCAGTTCAGTGTGCAGCATTTTAATGGTCCTGTCAAGTGAATAGCAATGCCCAGAGTAGTTCACTGGATCAGCCATTTCTGACTGCATGCCTGATGTAAAAAAAGATTACTCCAGGAGCTAACAATACTTGGCTTCTAAAACCTCAGAGTACATTTATAGAGCTAAAAAAAAAAATGATAGCAGAAGTGTTCTGATTCTCTGAATCTAGCTGGTTTTCAGAACTACAATATCCTAGATGCCTGAACTTCCATTGACCTGAACTTGTCTTGAGTCAGACCATAAATGGTGGCAATTTTTCTCTCAATAAAGTTTTGGGATCAGGCATCTGATGAAGGAGGTGGGTTATTTCAGGATGTGGTATCAGAGGAAAAGTTGTTACTCTCCTGTGTGATGTCAGAGAAAGGCATTACTGCTTTATTTGTCACTGCAGATCACTAAAAAAGAATAAATCATTAAATGTTCACCATGCATCAATTCTCCCTCACAATCTGACAAATTTATATCTGTCTTTAACATGGGAGCCATTACATGAGATATCAATTACTTCAAAAGTCATCTTTCACATTTGCCAGGCTTATACTGATAGAGACACGTGAAGGTATCCTGCATTCTGCACCAATACCTGAGGGAGTACCTACAGTTGCCTTTTGAGGCTCCCTCCCCTCGACTGTAAACCAAGCCCTAAACACAAGTGCATCACCTCATGCAACTAACACATTTTGGTATAGATCATAGATATAATTTACATTGAAAAAGAATGGATCGATACTTGAGTTTTATCAGTTTGGTTCCAATTCCCTGACATCAAAACACGTAAAGAACACACTCAAGTGCAAAATAGATTTATTGGAAGAAGAGTTGAAAAAATTAAATGTAAGTTTTGGGTTGACATAATCCAGGTTAAATCTAAAAAAGAAAAATACTTACTTTTGTAAAATAAGGGGCTATTTTATCACTCAGAGAATGTCACATCAATTGTAAAGCCATCAGCCTCAAGGCTTGTTGGTGATTGCTTCATATTTACTTTTAGTCCAGCAATGGAGATGGTACTTTTACAGTCTTTGGACAGACTAGTGAGTGTGACATTTAAAGTGTTGATTTTTGCAGCACTTATGTTAATTGTTGTAATTTTCCTGATGAACCACCATTCTGGTTCCCTGATGCAGCCAAGATAGTTTTACATTTTCTATGCAGGCCTCTTTGCCATTTGGTCTGTGTAGTGTCAGCTTCGAGTGCTACTGAAAGCAGACAAAATTGCAAGCAAATTGCATCAGATTGCCAACATTGTGAAAAGGTAAATTGCTTGCAAATCTATTTAAACCACTGCCCTATTTTCATCAGCTTCAGTACTTGGTATTCATGATTGCTTAATTGGCGACCTTTCCTATTGTGTAGTGCTTTATGGTGTAATGGAAAGCGATCTTTACCAAACCAATTACCCTTTTTTTCTCAGCACTACATTATTGCTGTGATTGCAACTGCCAGTCCTTTGTAAATGAACTTTCTGATTTCAATGATGTTTTTAAAATGTAAGATAGAAAAAAGTGGCATTCATATTGTGTGATGTTCTATTTTGAAGCCTCTTTGTAGTCACCATTGTCTGGGAAAATGGACTGAAGGGTTACACAGTACCTACAAATATCCATGTAACTATTATTAATATTATCATAATGTCTCCCTTTGAACAGCAGCTCAATTAGGAAAGGATAGCAGAAATATTTTGTCACCCTGTCAAGTGCACAGGAAGTGTTTTTGATGCCTCTTTTTTGACACATACATTATCTTCACTAATAATGCAAGATCCTTTTTTGAGACATGGAAATAAATATACAAAATCTTAGTTGTTATTATAATTCAAATCACTATGCATTTACAAAATGCATTTTTAGAAAATCTTAGCTTTTTCAGACATTTAGGTATAAAATATTTTGAAATACTGTGGGCATTATAAATAAACATAAACCTTTCCTTGCTCTAGAACAGGGATGCCAACTATTTGTCTGGTAAATACAGATATAGTGAAAGAAAAATATAATTCTCAAAACTGTATATTATCTACTTTGGTTTCAGCAATAATACAATGCAAATGTTCGAATCTGTTTCTATGCAGAAAATGAAATTGAATTCTATAAAAATAACCATTCTCATTTATTTTTTTGCAATGCAAGATACAGGAAAATACAGGATTCCAAGAGCTTATTTTGTGTATTTATTTATATGATTTAGGAAATTATATCATTACTCATAAGTGGCAACATGGAAAGGGCTCTACAAGTAATCTAGTCATTCCCTAATATGGTACTGTAAGTGCAAATGGATGCATCATTCTACCCCCTACTGTTAAGAATTCTGTTATAATGACAAAAAATTGAAAGGATTTATTTTACTCTTCGCCTTCTCTTTTCTTTTAAGAAATAAAAAAAAAATACATTCTGACCAAGCTTTCTGATGATTTTAGTACTTTTGATGCAATGTAATCCTTTATTTACAGCTTTACTCTTAAGTAAAGCAAAGTGCTTCCACAGTTGTATTTTCGTATTTTTTTATTTGTGTAAGTCAAATATCATGGAAATCTACTGTATGTCAGTGTGATTCTGTTTCAAAACAGTACAAAATCCTTTTTTTCTCTATTTTAGAAAATGACAGAAAACTGCAAATCTATAGTTCCTTCCTAAGTTTGTGTATTGAGGGACTTACACATTTGAGTTGCTGTTCTGTGCCTATAGCATAGAAGCCTGCATAGAGTACTAGGGATCTCTGTGTGTAAGTCATTCTCTGTGCAATCACCCATGTACACACACACACGCACAGAGTGTCTCCCAGCTCTAAGTAGCTTGTAGTTTTCGGGGTGCAGAGGGACAGGAAGTTGTTAATTTCTCAGACTTTGTCGAGGGAAAGAATACAGCAATGAGGATTATCCCAACATAAAATTAATTATTGTTTTTTTATTTCAAAAATCTTTAGACAGGAGAAGTAATTGAGGGGGGAGAAATCCAGGAATAAAAACATGTAGAATTTCTTCTCGTATTTATGTTTTTACATATACATTGTCAAGTATAGCTTGATACTCCTCAACTTACTCCAGTAGTGTTGTACAGACACCCAAATGAAGGCGTCACCTCGGAATGGTGTTCTGTTCTTCAAAACAGAGCCCGTCAATACAGCGGCGGTGAATAAGGAGGATGTTCAAACCTGGTATTACTAATGCACAGAACTGAATCACTAGCTGAAGAAAGCAGACCCTGATGGATCCAAAAAGCGAGGAGGGAGTTTTACCTTGGTTCAATGAGAATAGTGCAGCTGCAAAGAAAGGCCATGGCTTTGAGATGATGCGATACAGGTTCAGTAAAGAATCAAAATAATAGAAGTGGCGGCAAGATTTGGATAGGCTGATTTAGCGGGATTAAGGACAGACAGGAATACAAGAATCTTGGGCTGTCAAAGTGAGCTGAAGGGTCTTGTGAGTTACAATGTGCATATAGGGAATGACAGAAAATTCAAGGAATTTGCTATAGTAAATTGACATTGATGGTGAAACCCTGTCTGTGCACATGAAGGAGTTTCATGGCATAAAATAGATTCTGTCTCCATACCTTGAAGTGGAAAATTCCAGATTGTGTAAAATAGATAAACAGGAACAAGGAACTTCTATGTAAATCTCGCTCACAGTTCCCTGTTAGTGATTAGTTCTTTGTTGAATAACGTTTTTTAAGGCTTAGTTGTGGCAGTTTTCAGGGTTGACTGTTTCAGCACTATAAATGGGATGTTAGCATAGTCACAGCAAGTAAGTGTTGTGATCTATGATTACACTGTTGTCCTGAATACACCTTTAAATGAATACATTTATTGGTGAGCGACCAGACTTCTGCCTCGCTGCAGTGATACATTTGCTTACATTGTTGTTAAGTTTAAAAATCCCACACAGATATTATGAAATAATTGCAAAATTAGGAGACAAATTTTTACCCCCAGCTTGAGAGCTGCACTGATCCACAAGGCCTGTGAATCTATTTTTTTCTATCTTACTTTACAAAAAAGTAAGCAAATCAATACATTCAGAGGAACGCATATTGACATCTTTTTAGCCATTTTATGGTGGAATGTCACTGAGCATTGCTGAGTTTATAAATGAAGGCTTAATGAGATCCATTTATTTCTAAAGTACCTGTCTATATGTGTTTATCTAAATAAAAGGTATATTCTGATTTTCAGGATGCCTGATGACGAGTGGAAATTTGGCAGCATGAGCTCTGTGATGAATGGTTCTAAGCTGAACTAAGCAGAAACTGTCTTGGTAGTGTCCCTGCCCTTGCTTGTTTACTACTCAAAAAGCTAAGTGGGCACATTACTGAAGTTTAAACTGAGTGTAGACGACAGGAATCAAACTATGACTTGTCTTGAGAATCTTTATTGTGTCTAAATAATGTTATTGCATTCAGAGTAAATATCCCAAGATTAATCCTATGGAGAGTACCTGTATGCAATTTCTGTAAATGATTTTTTTTTATATGGATATACAGTTTTTGCCAGTTATTTCATACAAACAGAAGCTTTTTCAGTGCTTTTTTGATATGGAGTCTGAAGGGACTTTGCTTTGCCTTGTAAAACTTAACGTTTAAAAAGGCAACCACTCTATAAATTCTGTCATGCCATCAGCAACTGGGTAAAACTTTGGTTAATTAAAAAATTGGGTACTGTTGGAAGTCTGTTCAGCTGCAGGCTGATGATAAGCACTGAGGAACTGCTTTGTATGTCTCTAAGTTTGCAAAGCCCTTTGATATCCCTTGGAGTAAAACTGATGCATAGGTAAAAGATATCATTTGTAGTAACTTACAATTCACATAACAATATGTGATCTCTCATGAACTTTATCAGTATGACACGACAGCAAATTCTATCATAAAATTTTCACATGTTCCTGTAAATGAAAAGAGGGTGTTTCTCTGTGACAATATTTGGTTTTATTCTCTCACATTTATGCCCTAGACTAAATTATAGTATTTTGTTTGCAATTTTTTTGTCATATCATGCTAGCCTAATATACCACTAATATCATTTTAATACAGAAATATTAGTACTCCTACTAACTCGGATGATACAGTAACTTATCACATTAGCCTGCTATGACTTTTTCTTGTGGTATCAGTTACTACTCTATAATTACATTCCTACCTTATTTTCAGTCTGATAGGCACCACAGTTGTCTATACTTCTGCATTTGAAACCCTACATAAGCATCATATTACAAAGTTCTACAGATGAAGAGATGTTGATTTAGTCAGCAAACTGCAGTAGCATGTTTACATGTAACTGTGAGTCCAGTCTGGTACAGTGCAACAGCTGTGCCTGAAAAGTGAACTTTTTGTGGTTTTAACATAGAAAAAAGAAAAGAAAAATACACTTAGTGTAAAACAAATAAACAAAACAAAAGTGTGCTTGCACCAGCAATACTGGAGTAACTGGAGTGTAAATGAAAGAGGTATCATAGGTATCACAGAATCAGAATGGTTTGTTTTGGGAAAGGCCTTAAGATCATCTAGTTCCACACTCCCATGACACGGGCAGGGACATCTTTCACTATACCATGTTGCCTATGACTGTCCAACCTAGCCTTGAACACTGCCAGGTATGGAGTATTTACCACTTCTCTGGGCAGCCTGTTCCAGTGCTTCACCACCCTCATAATAAAGAACTTAAAACTTATATCCTACCTGAACTTCCCTCGTTTAAGTTTAAACTCATTCCCCTTGTCCTGTTGCTACAGTCCCTAAAAAAGAGTCCCTCTCCAGCATCCTTGTAAGTTCCTTTCAGATACTGGAAGGCTGCTAAGAGGTCTCTGTGCTGTCTTCTCTTCTACAGGTTGGACAGCCACAGCTGTTTCAGCCTATCTTCATACAGAATTACTCAAACTCCCTTGTTATTCTTGTGGCCCTTCTCTGGACTTGCTCAAACAGCTCCATGTGTGTCTTATAGAATCATATAGAATCTACTAGGTTGGAAAAGGCCTTTAAGATCATCAAGGCCAAGCATTACCCCAAGACTACCAAGACCACCAAGACCACCTCTAAATCTCTCTTATATTGAGGGGCCCATAACTGAACACAGGATTTGAGGTGCAGCCTCCCCAGTGCCCAGTATGTGGAATGATCACTGCCCTTGTCCTGCTGGCCACACTATTTCTGATACAAACCAGGATGCCATTGGCCTTCTTGTCTTCCTGGGCACAAGGTGGTTCATGCTCAGCCAGCTGTCAAACAGCACTCCCAGGTCCACATAGCTTTCCAGCCACTCATTCCCAAGCCTGTAGCGTTCTATGGAGTTGTCGTGGCCCAGGTTCAGGACTCAGCACTTTGCTGTTTTGAATCTCATATCACTGGTCACAGCTCATGAATCCAGCCTGTCCTTCCTGTCCTTCAGCAGATCAACACTCCTGACTAACTTGGTGTCATCTGCAGACTTACTAAGGATGCACTCAATCCCCTCATCCAGATCATTAATGAAGATACTAAACAACACTGGCCCTAACACTGACCCCTGAGGAGCACTTTAAGTGCCTGATTGCCAACCAGGCGTGATGCCATTCACCACCACACTGTGGGCTTGACCATCCAGCCAGTTTTCAACTCAGTGAAAAGCACACTTACCTAGGCCATGAGCAGCCAATTTCTCCAGGAGGATGCCGTGGGAGGCAGTGTCAAATGCTTTACTTAAGTCCAAATAGACAATGACCACAGCCTTTCCCACATCAACCAGGTGGGTTACCTTATTGTAGAAGGAGATAAGGCTGGTCAAGCAGGACATGTCCTTCATGAACCCATGCTGACTGGCCTGATCCCTCCATTTTCCTGCACGTGCTTTATGATCTCTCTTAGGCTCATCAGATAAAACTTCGCAATAAAGCCTTCTGGCCTTATGGTGGTTTTAGGGAAGTAATCACAGGTTCTGTCAATGCATATATTCATCCTTTTAAAGAGAAAGTCTCATATGTGCTAAATCAGCCATACTGGATAAAAGCTACTCAGCTGTTTCAGAGTGTAAATTAGGCATAATGCTGAAAAAAATGTGTCTCCTGTCATATGAAAGGTTTCTATTCAAAAATCAGTGTTCTGTGATTAGTCTGACATCAACTGATTCCTGCAGTTACTGGAATTTTGCTATTATTGTTTCATAATTCAGTTTTAGTAGCATTAAAGTCATCACTCAGGTTCATGTTGTAGGTATTTTGCTCAGATTTACAAACTAAATATTCATTCTGATATATAGTTTATTTGCAGCTCACCAAAGATGACTGGGAAACTTCATGGTTTCTCATGATTCTAATGGAACAGATCTACCTCAGAACAGATCACCGATGGGACACATTCCCCAACAAATACATCATGAATGATGCCTATTCCTACCATTAACACATATTTATGTTGATATTAAGAAGTGTTTATCCATAATGATTTTACTTTTCTAACTCACTTTCAGGATGTCTCTTTATAACAGAAAGCTAAGAACTTGTAGGACATTCAATATCTTTACTCAGAGCTCTCTAATTATTGATGAATCCAGTACTTTTTGATTTCTTTGTGTAGCTGATTGTGGTTTTATTGACTGAGTGTAGCTTTGTCTTCATGTGCCCTCAGACTCTCAGAAAATGAGATTCAACATTTCAATGAATATACACTAAATATAGCTTGATCAATTATCATATATTTTAACAAGGAGATTATAAGAGATCAACAGACTAAAGTATAAAGCCAATTTTTTAAACAGTGCAATTTTCTTTGGATAATTGTTCATTTTGAATTGCTAAGAAAGTATAATTGTTCTTTTATTCTTGGAAAAAAAAACCCTGGTTAAGCAACAAGAATTCTTAGAATTTAATGGGAATTCTAATATGAATCTGAGTGATGTAATTAGTAAATAATATAAGCAGCACCAGGAGTTAGCACCCTACACTTGAAGGCTGGTGATTTGAAGTCATTCATCTCATGCTGAGTAGTTGCTCGTGTAGGGCATGGTGAGCTACCTTTCGTAGAAGTGTAGCAGACTTCAGATTAACATACTTCAGTGCCTCTGTCTCTTGTCTTAAGGACCGCTGAGGTTTCTCCAGGCAAAGATAGGGATGCCTTTCAGAACTGTCCCCATAGCCTTGGATGGCATGGTTTAGTGGGAGGTTGTCACTCAGACAGAAATATTCAATTTATGGAAGTGGCAAGTGTTCTGGATTACTAGTGAGTAAAACTTTAAACCTTCATAAAGAATGTTCCTTGAAGAGCCTTCAGGTTAGGCAGACAGAAGCAGACACAATCATACTTGAAATGTTTAATTTATACCCAAACCTGGAGATTGTTGTCAGAGTTATTCGATAATTGTTTTTCTAGATTAAAAACTATGCCACTGCCTTTAGTCAGAGATTGTGCTCTCTTAGTGTCTTCAGTGTCCTTTTGTATAAGGTAATTTGCTGGTTGTGACATTTGCCCATGTTAGTGTCTGAGAATGCAAAAGTGAAAAAAATTATCTGAATTTAGAACTTGTCCTCATTCTGGATAATGCAGAATTCTTTTCAGGCTTATACTGAGAGCAGCCAAATGCTCAGATAACATGAGACTATCCCATAAGAGAGGAGATACAGGGAGCTAAAAAAGGCAGAGACAGTATCAGGGAGAAAAAACACCTGCAGGGAAAATAAGTGCAATACACCTCACAGAAGATGATATCTTTCAAATTTCTTGAGGGTTGGTCCCACTGTGTCAGACAATCACAAATGAAAGGAAAAGAGAATAAGTAAAATAAATCAGTGCTTGTCATGCTGTTTTTTGAAACCATAGTAATTTACTATCGTAGTAGTTAAGGGCAAATCATACTAAGGTTTCATTTGTTTTTCTGCGTGTTGTCATATTTCTATGTTTCAGAGTTTGGATTGCAAATCAGCTATCATTTTATCTTTCTACCATTTAGTATTGGCTTTGTTTCTTCATCCTTGATTCAAGATCAATCCAAAAATTACATGTTTTTACTTCCACTAGCATGAAGAATTAGGGCATGGAAAAAATACAGAATCCTCTGCTACTATATGTATTTGCAAACCTTTGGCAACAGCTTCCATTCTGGTGGCACAAATAAGAAAATTCATATTTTTGTTTATTAGCTTTCAGCACAGTGAAGTGTGTACAGGACCCTTAATGAAGTAGGAATGTAATAAGAGCAATTCAAAGACTTCAGAGTGTTGGCTGTGGCTTCATGGGTATCACAAAGGCAGGTTCAGCCAGGTTCATTTCAACTAGGAAAACTTGTTTTTGTTTTCACAGACCAAATAAAAGGTCTCAGGTGAAATACCGGGTGTAAATAAAACCCCATCCAAGTAAGAAAGCAGTACAGTCTGTAAGACAGAAACAGCTATTTTACTGAGTAATGTTCAAATTAGTATCTGTGGATGAGGATGAAGATCTATAGATTCTTATCTCTTAGCAGTGCATGAGGCACTTGGGCTTGTTCCAAGGCAGTGTTTTACACTGTACTGCCAGGCACCCCAGTTACGCCAGATAGATTTTTAAGTCCTTTAATACTAAATATAAGGGGTTGAACTTTGTGATATGCTGAACTTCCGAGACCCTCTAATGAAGGCAAAGTAACAGGAGGGACTGAGTTATGCAAATAATGTTTAATGTCTAATAGGATTTTCCCCATGTTATTTTATCAGGTGATCGAAAATGAAAATGACCACCCACCAAAACCCTACAAAAAATATTCTGGGTTCTGGGGCACTCCCTATTCATTTCAGCTCTTTAGTTTCTCAGTGTTTCTTTTAGGTGCTGAAGTGACCAACAAATCACTGCCTGAAGGAGATAACAGGCTTGAAGTTACTAAAACCTGCTGATCCTCAATCCTTACCAGGCACATGTTAGTTCTTTCTCAGCTCTGTTCTTGATGTTTTCCTTCAGGCAAAATACGGCAAATATTTTGTAAAACAGGTCTTTCATTTGAGCCCATTAGCAGATCTTGAGGTTTGTAGTGCAGAGGAGATCCATCTTCCTTGTTTAGTTTAAAAAGTCAGTTGGGAAGCAATCCCCAGGTATAAGCTAAATTGTCGTGTGGAAGCAACTTAGCTTAGCCAACAACTGCCTAAGCATCACAGCTCTTGTCTTTTCTGTAATTATTGCATTTAATACATATAGTTACTTGCACAAAAGAGCTTCCAGATACAGCAATTTCCACGAAGGGCTGTTTGGAAATGTAGAGGCCCATCATTTAGCTCTGATATTGTTGGGTTGTCAGAATTGATCATAGCTCTTGACGGAACACCTCTAGCTTTTTTTATGGAGTGCATCAGAATGACATTTCACATTGTTTAAGTAGGAGTGATCTGTTAGTTTATATTTTATCTAAAACTGTGGAGCAGATGACCTCCCTCAGGGTCTAAATACATGAATCCTATGTGCATGTTATAATTAATAGTAGAGCTGGGAGACAAATTCGTAACAAGGGGCCGAAGAGCTGCGCAGAGCAACTTGTCAAAAAGAAGGAAATTCCACTACAGATTAGCTTATTTTTAAGCATGTCAAGCTCTACATACAAACATGATATATTGCTTCCTTGTAATGTCTGTTTAGGCCCAGATGCTCGAGGCACTGCCAAGAAGTGCTGTAAATTTTGTCTGAGTCAGGGCAATTCTGATTGATCTCTGAGTGTAAAATCGATAAGAAGACACTGTCATTTTCTTAAAGGATGAGCAAGAAAAGGAAAATAAATTAAGACTCCACTGAATGTCTGTCTCCAGCACTCATTAATTCAGTGTGGTCTGTACTTTGTTAATGTTATGTCCACAGCTTTAATCTTCCAGGTGCTCTTCCTGCAGATAGTCGACAGCAGCCCTTTATTACATTATGTATATTTCATCCACATGTGGTGGAAATAAAGTGTCTGCCCTCTTCTTTCCCTTAGCTCTTGATTAATCCATTTTATTATTTTTCAGAAATACATCACTTGGGTACTGATTAACTTAAAAATGGAAAGCCATTGTCTTTCTTGCATGTCCTTCATCAGAACTAACACAGTGGCTGCTCATTTGTCTTGAGTTGTTACAGCAAATAATGACTACCAAGCATTTCACCTTATGTAATATACTTCAGGAAGATCAATTTACTCCTGTTCTTTTTCTGCTTCTTTTTGTCTACTAAGACTTTTTTGACATGTTTTTAGCTCCCTCCCAGCTCCCACTCTCCTGCCTCCTCTTAAACATTTTTATAGCACGCACGGGAGCTGGATGCTAAAACTGACCATTATGATCTTCAAAAGAGGTCATCCAGTGCTGAAGCAGGTAGTAACTCCACGCTGGGGTGACTTTCTTCTCTCTGCAAGTGTAAATATGAGCACAGTGGCTTGTCTCTTAAAAATAACAACATTCACTTTAGTCCCACAACTTTTTCATGTGCAAGCAGTCATGTTGAAGTAAAAAGGTCTACTAAGGAGAATATAGGCTACTCAGAGAAGTAAGTATAAAAAATATTATAGGGTAAGATGCTGTTATGCTGAAATATAGGATTATTTTCATAGCCAAGCTATCAGTTTCCCTTCTCTGCATGTAGAAATAACTTTTAAATGTAATTAAATGTTCATTTTATGCTTTTGTTTCTGCTTCACAACGTTGAGAACACAAATGGCCTTATTCTCAATGCACACCCAAATACAATGGCTATTAATGATGAAGTATAGCATGTAAATAATTTTTGGCAAGAAAAAAAATGCAATCTCTTTCTTTCTCCTTGCAGTCATTCCTAATAACTAAATATGCTAGTTGCTTATAAGTTCATTATGTACCTCTAGGGTGTCTTGGTTGGGAAAACAGACAGCAGTAGTTAAAAAAGAAAACCCCTTGCTTCAACAAGCATTTAATTCATATTCATGAAGTATCTTATTCCTGTCCTTTAATGAAGCACAATACATGCCAATTAATTAATTTTCATGGAGAGGTCTTCAGTGAGACTAGATCATGGCCTGTCTGTTACCTAGTTGAACAGGCTTCACCTAAGCTAAAGGAGTGTACCCAATGATCTTAACAAGCAGTCTGTAACATTTTATCTGAAAATTATCCATCAGGAGTTTTTAATGTATTCACTGAATTTTCAATTTTTAGAGTGTCGTGGTTTAAGCCCAGCCGTAAATCAGCCACACAGTTCGTTAGCTCCCCTTCTCTTCCTCCCCCTGCTCTCAGAGTGATGGGGAGGAGAACTGAAAGAATGTAGCTCCCATGGGTTGAGATAAGAACGGTCCAGTAACTTAGGTATAACACAAACCACCAATAATAATGACAAGGGAAACTACAAAGGAAGAGAATACAACTACTCACCACCCGCTGATGGATACCTAGCCCGACCGAGTGGTAAACTAATTCTTCCAGCTCCTTGCCCCAGTTTTCACATCCTGGGCATTATGTGCTGTGGTGTGGAATACCCCTTTGGTTACTTTGGATCAGGTGTCCTGACTGCTTCCTCCCGGCTTCCACTCCTCCCTGGCAGAGCATGAGACTCAGAAAGTCCTTGATCAGGCTAAACATTTGAGCAGTAACTAAAAACATCAGTGTTATCTGCACTATTCCCAGGCCAAATGTCAAAACCACAGTAGCACCAGCTACTAAGGAGAAAAAAATGACTGCTACTGCTGAACCCAGGACATAGAAAAACTCATAAAAGCATTTTAAAGTTTCAATTACTATACCTAGAACTGAGCATGTTCAGCTAAACTCTGAAATGTTTTGTGATTCATTTATGTTTATCTTTGAAAAGAGTTCTAAGGCAACCAATAGGTCTTTTTTCTGGTTATATGTCAAAATCTCATTCTTTGGAAATAGGTCACTACAGGTGGTAGCTCTCCAGAAGAGGTTGAGCTTTGATCTAAATCTAGTGTTCTTACCAAAAGACTACCCTCCAGTATCATCTAAAGTATGCATGTTGCTTCTATTATATACACTGTCAAAACATCTTTTATAGTATTTAAGTTAAATTGTGGATTGTATTGCCTTTGTGTGTAAGGATGTCATGGCTTAAGCTGTAACTCACACAGTTTGCTAACTCACTCCCTCCTCTTTCTTACCCCCACTCCCAGAGGGATGGGAAGGAGAATGGAAAGAATGCAACTCCCACAGGCTGAGATAAGAACAGCCTAGTAACGAAGGTATAACACAAACCACTACTGCTACCACCAATAATAATAATGACAATGAAAATACAAGGAAAGAGAATACAATGGCTCACCACTCGATACCAAGCCCGATCCACCAGCAAACCCTCCTCTTCCAGGTGCCTGTCCTCAGTTTTCACATCCTGGACATGATGTGGTGTGGTACGGAGTACTTTGGTCAGTTTGGGTCAGGTGTCTTGTCTCTGCTTCCTCCCAGTTTCCCCTCCTCCCTGGCAGAAAGCCCTTGGTCAGACCAAAACATTTTAAGAAGTAACTGAAAACATCAGTGTTAGTGTTGTTCCCAGGCCAAAAGTCAAATCCACAAGACTGCACCAGCTACCAAGGAGAAAAATGGCTGCTACTGCTGAACCCATGACAATGGAGGATAGAACCAGCTGCCTGATTTGCCCTTGATTTGTGTGGCCCTATCTCCAAGTTCCTGGAAAGTCTTGACTTCATGAGGTTGGTGGCAACACTGGCATTACTTTTCTCAAGATTAAGTAAGCAAAGGTGAGGTCATGGCCAAAAGTCCTTCAGGGCAGATACAGGATATAGAATCATCCAAGCCACCCTTTAAGGTAGTCTAGGTTTTTAAACACAAAAAGCTACAAACTTCCCTCAGACAATAACATTCCACTTTAGGGGGTAAATTATGACAAAATAAATGCAGAAGGTAGCCCCAGATACAGAATCGCCTCCGGGTTAGATGAACACTGATCTGATTATTGTCTGAATTACAAATCCGTAACCCCCTCTGACAGCCATCTGTTTGCAAAGGCAATAAGAATTTGTGATAGGAAAGGATTTCATAGTGGTTATGCTGCCTAGCCACATATCTAGATCAGCTGAATTTGGGAGTCAAGTCAGAAAATCTCCATCAAAATAGAATTGCTCAAACTGAGCGTTATTGAACAAGTATATTTTTCAAACACATTTTGAATGTGACTGAAATACTGCAGTAAGTTTATAAACTGTATCATAGTAGACATTTTTATACTGTCCTTGAAAAATGTACCTATAGTTGAGTGGATGGAATGGATTTAATGGTAATATATAATATAAATACCAATAGTAAATATATAAAGCTATGTATATAATGCACATACCAAATGACAGTACATGTATATCTCAGATTGCATTATATTTATACCAGGCCCACTGCCTGTTCTCCACAGCTTCTGCTCTCTGTGTACTTTAAACAGTCAAAACAGTCAAACCTGTGCAAGTTTTCATTTACCCTTGTTCAGAGGGTAATATCTGACATCCCCTGCAAGTGTCAAAGTTTTTAAAATTGTGCCTGTATGCAATTGAATGATTGAGCATGTTTTTTTGTGAACCTATTTTAGTAGAGAGGAGTGGTTCTAACTTCAGATTTGCATTTTACCGCTTAGACAGAGGAAATATCTAGCTTTTTTGCAGAGGAAAAATGTGCCAACAAATAACCACACTTCTATCATAAGAAGAAACAAAATTAACCTTATTTAAATTTAACAAGTGCTGAAGTGGTATCTGCTGCCTTTATGATTTACTTAGTATTCACACTGATTTAAATAAGTGAACTTATTAATTCCTGTCCTGTTCTTCCGTCACTTGGCAAAGCTAAAAAAGCAATAACTGTGATACAAAAGTTGATACTGAAATTCTTAGTGTAACCAGCAGGGTGATAGAAACGCATGAATGGGCCAAGAGACTTGGCTATTTTCTTCTGAAAGTAGTAAGGGCTTTACTAAAAGCTGGCAAAAATGATGGCTAGCTGCTTTTCAACCACAATTCTTGACATGGTTAACTACCTCCTTAAATAGGATTACATCTATACTAAGGGTTTGTTTATGAGTCCTTCAAAGTTTTGTTTGCTCAGAGTTACATGGACTCCATGGAAAAAAAGCAATAAAATCCAAATCAATTTGAATCAAGCTGATTTAAGCACTAGCTAAAAGAGGTTAGCTGCACAGAGCATATTGATGTGGCTCTGTTAATAAAGGGGTAATAACTTTAGAGACCTAATGTGCTCTACTATCTGTGGTTATTTAAAGGTTTTTTAATCAGTGCAATCATGTCATGGTGTTCTAAACGTATAGGAAACACTTTTGATCTTGAAAATCGAATGCTGCTCTACAACTTTCCAATGAAGTATTAGTTATACACAATGAGTAGTTAATGATGAAATGTCACACGTTTCTTTCTTCATGAGATTTTGTTTAACCATGTTTTGGTTTCTGTCAGGTTGGTTTAGGACAGATAGCTAAAGGAAGGTTGCATGCAAATTGCTGTGGGACGGGGGCATAGAGGGCTAAAGAAGAGCTGTGAATATCCAAATGGATACCCAAGTGATTTTAAAGGGGTACGTTGGCCCCAGTGGCAAAAGCTAAACCTGAAATAGGAAGATTAAGAATTTACATGAGAAACATAAGTTAAGTTTGAACTTTGGCATGTTTAATTCAGCAGGCTCTGTCAAATTGATGTGAGGTTTATCATTACAATGGGAAATATGTATAGAAATGGTTCTATGCAGATTTCAAGATTAATTAACAAGAACTACCTGTCTTGTTACTGTCTTGGACAATCCAATATTTCTCAATTGAATTTTGGCTATTAAACATTTCAGAATAAATCTTCAAAGCTCTGAAATTTATCCACAGCTTTTCTGTGAACACTGGTAGAAATAGATAGCTGGTATACCAATCACAACATTTCATAACACTCAGCAGATAGCTGTAAGAAGGAACTCAACACTTTTTTGAACAGTAATTCATTCGTTCTTACAATGAACTCCTGCTTCTTATGAATGTCTGCAAATTTATAAAAGGCTGGGTGAAATTGAAACCAACAGGTCAGTTTCCTTTGACTTTAGTGGGGGGCAGGATTGACCTGAGAATATAACAAGATTGATGTTCTTTATGATTTTGCATACAGAGAATTAATAATGAGAACATGCTTTACAGTATGTGCACTGCATGTGCTTCCTATCCTAAGAAGCCTCAGAACTGCTATACAGTTATATAGCCATGGTATTGCTGGAATCCACATCCTTTTGGATATGCATAGCAGTCGTAAATTGAAATATATGATTTTACTGTGTCATGAATCTCCTTTTCTACTAGAATATTTGAAACAGCAGCAGATGATTTGATTTTGTGAATTCTAAAGCAATGCTTGTTACAAAGTAGGATGTTTTCAACAGTGACTGCTGTTGTGAGGGTCTTAATGTAGTGGCTTTATAAAATCACCATACTATCTTTCCCCCCTTTGTAGTGTTTTCTTAAACAATTTGCCTTAATTTGGGGAGCAGTTGAGTTCCTGTGCTGAAGCAGAATTCACCTGTCATTTATCATTCAAATTAAGGTACCGAAAGAGAAAAAATATTTCTCTGTAAATCACTGGAATTAATAATCGTAGATATTTGTATCAATTGCCTCTTCAGAAGGTATCCTTTTGAGATACATTTTTAATACAGCATTGTTAAAATGAATTGTAGCTATGTTTTATAATACCAGTGTTGAACATTCATCCCACGTATGCTGAAATAGCCACCACATGCATCTTTCTAGCTCTTCTGGGAATTACCAACATCTGAAAGCACAGCTGTTGCTTCAGGTAGTTTTGCTGTCAGTCCTTAATAAAAATAAAAAGTTGTTAAAAACCCCAACAATGAAAGAAAAAAAACCAACTTGGTAGGGAATAAACTCCTCTGTCAAGCATGAGTGTTAAAGGGTATATTATTGTGTTATGGAAAAAAGAGAGGAAATTATTTTTATTCATGCTTTTTCTTTCTGCCTGGCCCCTTTTCCGTATATTATCAGTTGCTGTCAGAATGCTTGTCTGTAATTTGATTTCCATGATTGGGAAGACAAGTGTTTGATTCTTTCTGCATTCTAGAAAATACAAGATAAAGAGACAGCAGCTGCACTGCTCTCCTTCAAATGCATCTTCACAACCACTTTTTCTGACACTCTTTTTTCTGACTCTTCTGCCTTCACTTAGGCACCCTACATTACTTTGCCTGAAACTCATCAGGAGACCCTCATTAGCCAGCTGAGCCCAGAGAGGGGAGTGACATAACTTAAATAACTAATAACATAACTCAAATGATTGCAAGCACAAAATCCAACTTATGAAAAATCAAAATAAGGATAAAAATGAATGCATTACTGAGGCATTTTCTTGTGATGCCCTCATTCTGTTACCTCTGTAATTTCAATCTTGATGTTGCTGTTACCTTTACTCATTCTTTTACTTATTTATGTTAGGGTACTCATCTTATTTGTAAAACCTCATGTATTTCCATTGTACAACCTGTAAGAGTAATTAACAGCTTCCCAACCACACTGTTCACCTTTCTGGAACATCAACACAGTAGCTAACGAAATACATCTTCCTCCTAAGAGGGATTAACTCTTTGACTAAGTACGTTCTTTGAGGAAATGGAAGCAAGGGAATAAGAGCTGCAGGAAGTTGTCCTGGGTTCAGCTGTAACAGTTACTTTTCTCCTTCCTAGTAGCTGGTGCAGTGCAGTGTTTTGGCTTTAGTCTGAGAACAATGCTGATAACACACTGATGTTTTCCATTGTTGCTCAGTAGTGCTTACTACAATCAAGGAATTTTCAGTCTCTCATGCTCTGACAGTGAGGAGGGGCACAAGAAGCTGAGAGGAAGCAGAAACAGGACATCTGACCCAAACTAGCCAAAGGGGTATTCCATACCACAGCATGTCACACCCAGTATATAAGCTAGGAGGAGTCACCCAAAGGTCCAGATCTCTGCTTGAGTCAGGCTGGGTATCGATCAGTGGCTGTTGAGGAATTGTGCATCACTTGTGTTTATTGGTTTTTTCCTTTCACCTTTTACTTTTATATTCTCTTCCTTTGTTATTTCCCTTAGCATTACTATTATTTATTCTTCTCCCTATCCCACTCAGAGAGGGGGAAGAAGAGAGGGTTTGTGAATGAATGGCTGAATGGTACGGAGTTACTGGCTGGGCTCAAATCACAAGACAAGTGCACAAGTAGTTTTACTTTCCAATCCAATGGGTTGTTCAGACTATTGAAATCGAGGTCCATTTTCATAGCAGCACAGTACTTTGGTATGGAGGTGTGGTCTCCTTGGGGCAGTGGGAGCTCCTGCTCCTACAGATAGCTAGCTGTGATATGCAGCATATTTGAAGGGTCAATGCATCTTCAATGCACTAAACATGATTTGTTGGAGGCAGGATAGAAACATAGACAAGCCCTTCCTCTGCCTTCTCTGTTCTTTACATTCTACTCCTCCTTGCTGCCAGCACCTGTTTTCTAAAACAGGCCACCTGTGTTAGTGACTGGAAATTAGCTCTTAGCCTTCCTTCTGCTCATGCTCAAACATAGAATTCTCCGCCATTGTAAGGCAGGGCAATCCTACACCACACCATCTTTATCAATTTAAGCTGCCTGTACAAGACAGCTCAAATATATGTGCAACACATATAACATGTAAAACACCACAGAGCCAGCGGCATGAGTATCAGGTCTGTTGGTTGGTATTCAAGGATCACCTGCTGCAAGCTCAAGAGTGTTATATCCCTACTAGAAGGAAGTGCTGCAGGAGGGTCAGGAGACCTTCTTGGATGGATAAGGAGCTGCTGAGGAGAATTAGAAGGGAAAAAGAGGCTTATAAAAGACAGAAGCAAGGACAGGCAGCCTGGGAAGAATACAGGGATGCTGTCCAGGAAGCTAGAGACCAGGTTAGGAAGCTAAGGCCTACTTAGAGTTAAACTCGGCTAGGGGCGTTAGGATAAGAGGAAGGAATTCTATAGGTACATTGCAAATAAAAGACAAACTAGGGACAGTGTAGGCCAGCTCCAGAAGCTATCAGGAGAACTGACTACCCTGGATTTGGAGAAGGCTGAGCTTCTTAATGACTTCTTTGCCTCAGTCTTCACGGCAAGTGATCTGACCACACCACCCAAGTCTTGGAAGGCAGATGCAGGGACAGTGAGAATGAAGACCTCGGGCCCACTGTAGGAGAGGATCTGGTTTGAGAACATCTTAGGAACCTGAACATACACAAGTCCATGGGACCTGATGAAATCCATCCGAAGTCTTTGTCATGGGTTCAGCAGCGGCAGTCATTTTTTTTTAAGTAGTAGCTGGTGTAGCACTGTGTTTTGGATTTTCAGCTTGGGAACAGTGCTGATAACA
>JASSUY010010282.1:0-53949 GCA_032466535.1 Forpus xanthops
CAGTCCCTCATGAAGAGTCCCTCCCCAGCATCCCTATAGGCCCCCTTCAGATTCTGGCAGGCTGCTATGAGGTCTCCACGCATAAATAGAGAGAGGAAAACAGTTTTCAATTCACAATAAGCCTTTTTATTGCAGTGAATTTGCAAATACTGTTCTTGTGGGACATACGATTCCCAAGATCTCTTTCGAGCTGCTGAGGCCTGACAGTAGGTAATTGCCAGGAAGATACCTGGTTTTGAGGTTATACAGAGTCAGGAAGAGAACTTCTCCAAGGTCATCACTCGTCAGGAGAATGAAGAAGAGATCTGAAATCAGTCCTATACCATTCTGTGCTGCGGGAGAGATAAGAAGGCGCATGGCAGGGAAAAGGTCCCAGCTGTGGGCCACAGTGGAGCTGTTCATGGCTTTGAATGCCATTGCAAGCAATGCCACTGGTGTGGAAGTTAGTAAATGCTATAAAACAACAATCCAACAGTGATTTTTTCACACAGTTGCTCTCAATATGGGACGCATGTGATTTTAATTAATAAGCTTAATATCTTCAGCTGGATGGATTCCTGTTTTCTTCTGTGCTCTGACTCCTCTATTATTCCAAGCAATAATGTAAAACGTAATGCACTGACCAGAGCATAATGGAAGGGACTAAAACATAAGAATCATAAAAATACAACTCGTGGACTAATATTAGCAAATGTCTGAAAGCACTGAAAGAGCATTTGCTGTCTCCACCTTTATGAGCAAGTAAATCCTTGCTTTGTGCAGACAACACCATTCAATAAGGAATACAATCTAAATCCTGAATTATACAAAAATCACAACACACCTTTTTTGGGCTCTTCTAAAATTCAATAAATAGTTCAATAGATCTTTAAAAACAACCCCCCAAAAAAGCATTCTCCATCCTAGGAGCAAATAATAGATGCTGGATGCTATCGTGGCCATATATGTCTAAAGTCTTAAACCACTCCGCCCTCATTATCTCTTCCAAAAGAAAAATGTTTATAATAATACATATATTGACTTGAGCTTTTTGTTCAATAACAAGATTTACTGCCCCACTCTTCAGTCAATTGTAACCTCTTTGGGTCAACAAATCTCGATCCTGATCTCAACAGAAGTCAATACCTGCTTATTACTTACCTCTGCATTTAGGCGCCTACCACTAATTCTTATGGGCATCCCCTTGACAAGAAGAAATGAATACTTTCTCTTTAGGTCCTATACAAAATAGGCTTTCTGTGTTCTTTCAAACAGGAAGTTTTAAAGCCAGGAGATTAACCTGCATCTTAGGAAAACAATACTACACCTTAATTTCTGCAATTGTTGAGCTACTCTGGGTTGTTTCATTAACCAAGTCATACAATGACCTTCGTGTAATTCCTATTTCCTCCCCACATCAAATGCAATCAAATCGTTGGATATTTCACTAAGAAAGGCAAATAACAGTAAAAGTTAAAGAGCTAGCTGCAAGGAAAAATACACAAAGCAACAGCCCAGAGGAGAAAGGCAACAACCACTTCCTCACTTGCATTTGTATAAGGCTAACATAAAAAAAATCCTTGAAAATCACCATCACACCTGAATTTTGATATGAATCGATTCTGTACTCACATGGAGTCAATCTTCAGCTAATCTATTTGATACCTAAAGTGTGAAACATTTGTTATGAGAGGATAATCAAATCTGGATTTTGTGTCTTAGATGTAAACAGATTAAATGGGTATTTATTTACTATACAATCCAAAGGACTGGGTAAGAACCTTGTTAGAGAGTCGGATAATGAGAAATGTGTTTTAAACCACTGTCTCATTGAACTTGATTTGAAAACTGGATTACTTACATCATGCACTGTGTTCAGAATGGCAACTGAGGAAACACTGGTGCACAAGTGTGGAACACACGGGAAGGAAATGCCAACAGGTTGCAGAACACCTGCAAGGAACATCACTGTACCTGTCCTTTCTATCTGTACATGCAGTATAATAATAGCTGTGTCAAACATGGCAGACAACAGATGGAGCAATGACCCTAACCTTGCACATAATTATTTGCGTATCTTCAAATCTGCGTTTCCGAACATCACAAATGGCAATCAGAGTATTTGTAGTTCCACCAATGGAAGGATGGAGGGATAACAATTACCACGAAAAGGGTATATTCAAGATGTACATGAACATAAAATCAATTGTTAACTTCCTCTGCTCAGCTCAGACAGTGCAATTCACATAACACTATTTAAGGCTTGCTTAATGTTGCATGTGCCTATTGCTGTCCCATAACGTCTGCATCACCTGAGGTAATATGAGGCTGCACGATCTGCTCTGAATGCTTTCTTGTGTTTGTCAGTTAAATCTGGAGCCTGAAAACCCTCCTTAAAGTGAAAATTTAGATGTGCTTTACACGCAGGAGAGCCCATTCTCAACTTACTGATATCAGATTTCCATATACCACAGGGGATAAAAGCAGTGTGATGTGTGAGAATCATGCCTGGACACCTAAGGACTGTGTCTGACTAACAGAGTGAGCCAATTCGGAATTAGAGAGTTTTCCAAGCTAAACAAAATCAATATTATTTAGCGGATGTGATAGTGAGCCTAAAAAACATATCTGGCTTCTTAAAAATAGATAAAGCTGCATTGATTTACAAAACGCGAGGCATTAGGCTGCTCAGATACACAGAACTGCCATGTAAAAGATCTAGGTCAGAAACACCAATAAAACTCCCATTCATCTAATTAGTCGAAGAGCAAAGCAGAAGGTCAAGCAAGGTTAAAGCGCTCTGTCTCATGTCTGATATTCCTGCAGGATGACAAGTTATTCCTTATGACCAGCTCTAATGATCGTCTCTGACAGTCCGGTGGAGGCTCTGTGCCCATTGCCTCTGATTGCAGATCTCCATGAGGAGGAGGAGAAACACAAGTTGAAGGACAGACACGGTGGGATGCAGGCAGGAGTTCTAAACAAGGACGTACATGACCCAGAGCTGCTGTGTGGAAGCTCTCCATATATGCCAAGAGATAAGGCGAAGATCCATCTAATAGGGAGAAAAGGCTAAAATTAAACTATGGTAGCTGCCACAGAAAAGGAGAATCCAGGATTTGGTTTCTATTCTAGCAAATGGTGAAGATTATATTTATTGGATGTGATAATTATTTCCTTCACAAGGACTGATATTAGCAAAACCATCTCCAAACTAAACCATCAGTGTGTTTGATACCGGTTAAAATGGATGGACTTTGGATACTCTGACATAAAGGATCAAAATAATAAACGCAGATGAAGTGATAATAGAAATTCAACAAAAGACCAAGTGCCAGAGGAAGGGAAAGTGAAGGAAAGAGGACGAGAATAGAAAACATTACTTGAGGGCAGAAATAAGGTTACAGGATGATCATTAATATCCTACTGATACAGTTATTATGAGGACTGTGCAAATGAATATATAATAATGAATTAATAATAATAATATAATAATAATAATAGGGTAGCACCAGCTAGATGGGAAGATTTCATGATGGTCCTAGAAGATGAAACCTAACTTTGAAATGGGAAAGAGCTTAAGCATAAGTAGTGCTTGACCTTCTGCAAGAGGTGGTGGTCTATCCACGGAGAGGCATTGCAGCACTGTTGGCCATGCCATGGTCCCAGTTCTGATATCCCACCTTTCCCAAGAATCTCTTGTGCATTCTAATGTATTTGGGTGGCATGGTTTAGTGTGAGGTATCCCTGCCCATGGCATGGGGGTTGGAACTGGGTGATCTTAAGGTCCTTTCCAACCCTAACTGTTCTATGAGTCTATGATTCTATATCACTTATGCCTCAACACTTGAGGTTCTGGGTTCAAAGTACCTTCACATTAGATGACTGACCAAAACTAGGAGACAGTGAGTGTCTTTATAGAGTAAAGAACGGAGTGATGAGGGGAGGGGAAAACACTGACATGTTTGGGTTTGCTCCATGCTAACGTGGGTACCTCTTACTCCCTGAAACACAGTTCAGTGAGGATATAAACCACTGTCACTATCTGCAAAACCTGAGCTCCCTCATTCACTAATTCCTACAGCTGCAGAATTCATGGCATTGATTAAAGCCAGCATTCCACTTGATTCTATTTTAATTAAATACGTTCAGGTGTAGTGAACATTTCCTACCCTCAGCTTTTCAGGTGACAAGAGATGACGAGGCTGATGGAGCTACCAATGCAGCCAACTTTTCCATGGGGTTTTGACTGCAAGGGTTATCATTATAGGAACCTCTAGAGTTCCAACACGTGTTTCACTGGCGGGAAGCAAAAAGTGCTGTTGAGTTACGTATTCTGTTCAAGTTTCTCACTTGGACATAGTTATGAATGTCATCCTTGGCCAGGTTTAAATTGACATTTTTATCACAACATTCCTGGCGTGGTACTGCAAGTTACATGCTTGGGAGTAGTTATCAGCTGGCAAAAACACACGAAAGGAGGTTGGCTGATGAAAATTATACGCCAAGAGCTTTGCAGAGACAACAAAACAACCGAAAGCAGCCAAAGGTAGCAGAGATGCTTCATAAGAAATAACGTCTTCACAGAAAGGAAACTTCTACATGCAAAGAGTCATAAATCACGCATCCGCTTTTACTGCTGGGTCATCAAAAAGCTAATAATTAATAGAGGGAGGGGGAGGTTTGTCAGGTTTCACAGCAGAGCACACTCCCTGAGCATGCTCAAATCCACACTTCTGAGATTAATTTATAAGCTCTTCAACTCCTGAATCTCCGGGGCTGATGCTGCCTGTGCATTGTTTGCATAATGCAGTTTTATACCACTAAAGCACTACCTATAAAGGGATTATTTTCATACTCAGTGCACTGAAGATACAGCACAATTCACAGATCCTGTGCTGTGTTCATGCCTGAGATAGCAGGTAAAGTGCCTCTCGTTCTGATTATCCCTGCAGCAAAGGCAAGAACGTGGATGCTTTGGGAGCGAGTGCCCCCTTAGCGAAATTAATTCCCCATTGGTTTTATTAAAGTCTGCAAATTGCATTATTTTCCCATCATATTTGAAATATTGCACGTCCTTAATGCTTGCTCTAACCCATGGCATGCCATCTTCCCTGGGGTGTCTAGACATGGTGCCTTGGATTTATGTGTATGATCTCAGTGTGTTACAACATCACTCCTGACTAATGCATTATTACAATACTTACATATATTCCCAAGCGTCACTGTATTGATTAGAAAACCACCAATCTGCATATGCACACCATCTGTGCTTCAGAGAAGCAAAACACGCAGGGTAACAGTTGCCTTACTCAAAGGGAAATTCAGGCACCACCAAAAGAACAAATGGGAATCGCATTTTATGTTTTGTTGTGTGAAATAACAAAGAAAATGAATTGTGCCTCTGCCAAACAACAGCCCGTGCCTCTGATGGGTTTAAAACACAAGCCTTTTCCTCTCCACACAGCAAGGAGATTTACCTTCGGTAACAACATGCAAACAATCTGCCCTTTTAGAGATAGCGAATAACATGGAAGGGGAGCACGCTGCTGCAATGAGCTTAAAAAGCCTCAGCTCGGGTGCAAGACTTCTGAGCAGAAGGGGCTGTAGGCAGCAGCAAGCCCTTTCTCAGCTGAAAGCTGCAAGAGTGGTTGTGAAAGATGAATGAGGCGCTTGCTTGCCGGGGTGAAATGCTTTTAAAGGACAAGAATCTGCTTATCTTTGATTGATTGCCTGGCCTGATACTTTCCTTTATAAAGTTTATTGACTACAAGCCCATAAATCAAAGAAAACCAAATCACAGGTTCAATTTTGGGGCATTGACATCCTGCCATCTTGCCGGAACAGCTTAGAAGTCACAGGGCAGGGAAGAGGAGGGATACAGGGGATCACGGAGACAAAAGCACCTATTTCAGGTAAATTATTCCTTCAGATGTTTGCAGATGATTATTCATTTGTGCCCTATAAAGCTTTTTAAGCCAAGAGGAAAACCAAGCAACCCCCAAAAAGGTCCTTAAAGGCGGACCTGACAATGAGCAGACATACTTTTCATCGTGATGCTGTGTGCCTCTCCAGTGCTGTGAGATCACAGTTACCTTCCTCCACATCCTGTACCCTCTGTATGGATGTTACATTTACAGTTTAAACTATGAAAGCAAGAAGCAGTTTTCTTTCAGGAGGATTTGAGGGCTTGGGAAGCTCAAAATCTCTATTCTGAAACACCCCATTGAGTTGCATGTAAGGAAAGCACCAGCCATAGATCTTGCTCATATAGGGCATACGGTATAATATGACAGCATGATAATACAGATTAATTTGTGCTGTTGACCTTGGTGTGCTATTCTATTGTGTCTTCTCTTAAAGTCAGCACTTGGGTCAGCAGAACATCTGGTGTTTAACAAGAAAAATCCCATTCTAAAGCGCTAAATGTGTCGAAACAAATGGTACTGTACTACCATTGTACAGCACAACCTCCCTGCTAGGGGGTCTCATTTCAAGGCCATCCTGCCTGAACGACGTTATTCATAGCAGTCTGATAATTCACATCTTGCCACAGTACACAAAACACCTAATTATTAAAGTAGCCTTTGAAAAGCTGGACTGTGCTCCATGGAACCGACTGTGGCTTGCTTTGCAGTTTGTCTTTGGAGACCTCTGCATGCTGATGAATGTCCTGGCCTTAACCCAGTGGAGCACTTAAGCATGCACATGTATTTGTACACACAAGTAGCTCCCTCCCTCTATTTTAACAGGACATGCTTGAAGTTATGTGCATGTTCGACCACCTTGCTGAACGTACAAACTGGGCTCACCACTTCAACTGTACAGCACTCAGGGTTGTGTGCTCCCCATCTTATTTTCAGCTTGTCCTCAAATCTACTGCTCAGTGCAGGGAAAGGCTGATGCAGCCTTTTAGGAGACCGGAGATCAGGAAGATGATTGGGAGCAAAGAGTAAGCAGCTTTGTTCATGGTGTTTAATATGAAAATGAAACAGAAAGGGCGATGCTCTGTACTAGAAGGCATCCCAGCATCTTTCCAGTCCTCTAACAGGACTGCTATCCCCACACTTCCATCACTGTTTCCCAGCAGAGGTTCTCCATGTAACCAAACACAGGTCAGCTCAGAAGGGAGGCACAGCACCCAAGCTGGGCCTTTCCAACCGTGTTGTGTTTGCGTACTCAGTCACACTGGGCTGAGCCTTCACCAGTGGTCATTTATGCCAGAGCAAACCAAGGGTGAATTGTTACTACTCTCCTTTTTCACCTGATTTGCCCTCACTCTGCCTGCACAGGCAGAAAGGAATTAGCCCTGAGAAATGCACCAGCAGCTGAGGATGTGACATATTAACATGATATGTCATATTAACATATGACATGTGTATGTGACATATTAACCTTATCTATATATATAAGGTGGAAGAAATTCCCACCTGGAAAATGACTGTAGGCATGTATGATCTAAAATGTGATTCTCAATGCCTGAGAATGGACCAGTACCTCCAGCTGGATAAGAGAAAGGAACAGTGCTAAGCTGAGCATGCGGGTGTATTTACAAAGAGCAAGGGATGCACATGCTGAGCCAAGCAAAGAGGGGGCAACAGGAAGAGGCTCGAGGTCATTCAGCACAGGCAAGTAACAGCCCAGAAAATACCTTTGACTCCCAACAGGGCTGGAGGAGGAGGAGGTGGCTGCTGTGCTGTGCCTTGGGCCGAGGTGAAGTCATTAGCGGTTGTTTTAAATGAGGTTTTTGCCATGAGGTCCTGGCTGATCTCCACGAGAAGTTTATATGTGGCTACTGAAAAGAAGAAAAGAGACTGACACCTCTGAATGAGAAGACAGCATCGAGCAATCAGCTGCCAAAGAACTAATCTCATTAACTCCTCCTGAGATTGCGGCTGTCAGCCTGTAGCTGGCAGTCAGTGGAGGACTGAGCACAATGAGGCATCTTTTAAAGCTTATTTTGTTCAGGCCCTCTTCCTGATCTTTTCTACATGTTTGTTCTGCGGCTTCTTAGAAGTTACAACTGTTGAAGGAAGAAGTGAAAATCCCCCCAGGAAAAAAAAAAATACCTGGGAACCTGCTCTCCTATGCAGCTTCATGCTGCTGGGTCAGTGATTAACAAAGCCAAGGTCCTACTGCAGGGAAGCTAAATGGAGTTCATTATGGACATGAAAGTTAGCAGGGCCAGGAAGGTGAGGCTATAGGAAAGAGGATGAAATAAGAGCCTAACAAGTGTGGATTTTACTTCCTCGGTGCAATAAGGACAGCTTTTAACTACCAACTCCTCTAAAACATACATATATAGATAATAGTGCCTTTGAGATAGGCACTGTCCTATGTACTATAGTACAGTGGTTTGTATGTACTCAGGAATATTAAAGTTTTAATGCATTACTTAGAAAATTCAGCGTTGTGCACTTTTTCCTGGAAAATAAAATAGGAAAACGGAAAGAAAGAAGAATAGCATTAAAGTGGAGTAACATTCCTAAAGTTGGATAGAGATATTTACCCCAAAACCCCACTAAACCACAAGTTTGAGTACCTTGGGATGATAAAAGAGCATTTGCTAGGCCCTGAGGTCTGCAAGCAATAGCCTGTGTCTCACTTGCAGATGATACGTGGCCACGCACTGCAGCAGTGTACACGTGATGAGGGTCAGCTTTTACAGTGTGTCCTATTTTCTCCCCCAAACTGACAGTGAGTAATTGCTCTTTCAGGAACACTTCTGCTTAGGCCACTTCCACTCTCCTGATTTTACACTGGCATTATCCCCCCGTTCCTGTCATTTGTTAAGAGAATCTGAACTTTCCTGCTACAGCTGCCAATGTCCTGTATTACCAAAGAGCCCAGGTTGCCTCACTGCAATCCTCCCAAGGTGATGCTCTAGTAGGTACCAGTCCATTGGTGACCATGGCCACTGTAGAAGTTGCTGAGAAGTAAAGCTTACTTGCAAAAGGTGTATGTGATGGTGAGGTTGGAAAGTCGAGTCCTTTTCAAAGCAGCTTATTTGATTAGCCCAGAAAAATCAGGCCCAAAGGAGTTATGCCAGGGAGCAAACAGAAGACCCACTGAAGCTTCAGCCTGTAAGAAATCAAAGGCTCCTAAGAAAGAGTGGGTATATAAATACCTTTATCAACACATACATCCAGTAACTTCAACGTGTAAATAGATGTTTTCAGGAAAACCAGAGGATAAAACGTGACTTGAGGTGTCTGATTCCTGACACCCAGAAAACTGGATAGAAAAAGAGTGGAAAGCTGTTGTTGAATTGAAGTTGTATTACTTGGTCCTCAAGGATCTCTGTACACATTAGCTCTGGCAATAACTTTAACCATATAGAGTATACCAACATCTTTTACTCTATTCCTTTTGTGGCCAGTATTTTTGTGTTACATACGTTATCCTCTGAATTACAAATCACAATTGCACCGATCTGGGGGGAAAGGGGACTTCAGACCTTTTATGAGATACCATATAGGAGATGATTTGTTGTCTAAGCAACCCTTAGAATAGGCAGGAAGAATCAGATGTTAGAGTAAATTAACGTGGCATTAACTTGCTTCCAAGAGCTTGGTAATGGAAGCGAATTCCAAGAACAGCACAAACCATCCTCAGGATAAAGCCAGAGGATGGACACAAAGAACTGCTTACCACGAATGTCCCTGAACAACTGCAGTCTCAGCAGAGCAAACAGGGAGGGAACAATGCGAGTCCAAGTAAGCCGGGCAAGAAAACAGAGCAAAGTGTAAACTTTGAGCACTTCTAAGAAGAATATTGATAAAACATCCTCAAACCTTCCAGCCACGCCGCTCTTCAGAAGGTAAAGGGCAGTTACAAATAGGGTTCTGTGATAGAAAATCAAGCATTGAGGTGAAAATCTGGCTTGCAATACCAAAAAATACCCCCCTAATAACACCACAATGATAGCAAAACCCCACCATAGTGAGTGGCAATCAGTGGAAGAACACTGCTAATCCATGTGAGGTCTTACAACCACCATGCTTTTAACTTTGTTCCCACTGTTCTCTGTCCTCAGACCTGAAGAGAAAATAAAGACCCGAGTTTGTCATTTTGCTCAGATAATAACAGTTATAAAAATAGATTAACTGTCACTATCATGAATTAATACCACCGAAGTAGAGAGGCTCAAACAACAGGCTTGGGCCGTAAGCAAAGCAGCACGCTTATGCTTTGACCTGGGTAAGGACAGCCGCATCGCTCGGGTGGAAAAATGCTGACATAAAATGGGATTTCTGTTTAATAATTTGGTGTGCTCTCACAATAATCCACATTTTGTTTCGTGCTACACACAGAGGCAGCGTTTGATGTTAAAACGCAACACCCTGGCTACAAAAGCTGACGCTCGTGTTCCAAATCCACAGCTTTTAGCTCCTGCTTTCAATTCCCCTCTTTTTCCCCTCCTTTCTGACGGTATAAATGATGACATGGTTTCAAGTCGCTGCTCCTTCCCTGGAGTTGAGCAAAATGGAAAAGATCAAAGTTAGTGCAATCTTGTTCAAAGGTGAAGAGGTGAAATCTGATGTGTGCCGGAGGATCAGAGCAAAGGGAAACGCACAATGCTCAGTGCGCGACACCTGAAGCCTGCTTTCATCGAGGTACCTCATTTTCATCTCAATTCACTTGATGGTAAAACGTGGACGAGAGCACGGGATTAGTTTGGCTACAAAGAGAAGAAACCCAAGACCGAAAAGTAAACGTCAGTAACAGCACAAGGTGAAAATGATCACATTGCTTTCACTTCATCACGTTAAAGTCTGTATTCCTTCCCTAAGTAGCATTTACGTAATTGAGTAAGATGAAGCCATTACATCCATGATGCTCCAAGTATCATAATGCTGTTGATAGCTGGAGAACTCCTGCAAAACACACTGTTTTAAAGGGGGCTGAAGACAGGATCATCTAAAAGGGTGGGAGCTTCCTTCCCATAAAATGGTCGTGTAACTGATGTGCCCTGACATAATGCATCACGATGAAATACAGCTGCCAAAAAAGAACTTCAAATGATGCCCTTTTTCTGGAGAGGGAAAAAAAAAAGGAAGTGATAAGAAAATAGGTACCTTTTCAGCAAAAGCTTTTAAAGGTTTAAAAGCACAGCAACCAGTAAAAAGGTTCTCAGGTAAAGGCTTCTTCCCTCAATTTTGTCTAAGTACCTAGAAGCTAAATGGGGCAAAAAGGGTATGGAAAATAATGGTCCAGCCTCTGTGAGAACTGGAGATATCTGAAACCCAAGAGACCATGACACGGGAAGACAAAGATTTTCATGTCCTTGTCCTACCACGGCATTTTCAAGCACACAAGAAGATCCATCCCCTAATTATTGGGAATTGTGCCACATTACATTAATAATGCTTGAATATGTACATACATCCTCGGGCTGTCTCTATAGGGCTCTCCTAAAATTCCAACCTGGACTTCACTGCCTAAAACCAGTATTATTGGGTAAATGGCCTATTACAGGCCAAACTTTGACCTGCAAATCAGGTCTGCTCAATAGTACTATAAAAGACTTATATACAGCCCTCCTAGGAGCAATCCCACACAGCTACCTGCCAAAGCCTATTTCTCAAGGATTCACTCAGCACATCCGCACCCAAATTCCCTCTTTTGCTTCCTTTCAAACCTCAGCTCTGCCAGGAAATCTGCCAAACAAGGTGTTTTGTAATCCAGTGGTACCTCCAGGAAACAGAGCACATGGAGATGCTGGGGTTTGCAGGCTGCGCTCCAGGGACAGGATAGAGACAAAGGTGACAAGACAGCCAAAGGAGAGATTAAGAAAGCACATGCAGAGAGTGGTTACCTCCAGCATAACATTATGTGCATGATTAGACTGGATGCAACTGAATCTTCCATCAGATTATTACCTTATCCTAGGTCAAAAACGATGCTCAGATGTCAATACTTCCTGGACTGTTAATTGACACACATTTCTACCGGTTTTCTTCTTGGCTACAGAAACATCTAAGTCCATCTATCACAAAGCATAACTTAAAACACACATAAGTAGGTCCCAGAGGGGTGATATAATCTGCTGGTTCACACGTTAGCACAGGGCTTAGAGGAGAGAAATCAAGTCCTCGTCATTCCCTCTTTATATGCACTTGAGGTCACCATTTCTTATTTTACCTTAGGAGTACTGAAAGAACTGATCTATTGTCCTATGTCCATCGCCAGCCTCCTGAGCAGATAAAAGTGCTGTACATAGACTAAATCTCTTGCCAACAGGGAACCTCTTTGTGTTTCACGAGAAACGTTGCATTGGCATAAAATATCCACGGATCAGTCATGTGCAGCACAAAGTGGCTGACTTGCAAGCAGAGGTTGTGCTGACCACGTGTCACGATGCTTCAGTTCACTCTTGCATTTTGGCAGCAGCAGACAGTCATGCTTGCTGCTTTGAAAGGGGCGACCAGCTGAGATTTCAGGCTTCTTCTGAAGAGCTCTGCAGAACCGGCCTCGGGCATGTCTTTAACCAAACGTTTCTGCAGTGTTCAGATGCTCTGTGCAAACCTCCTAAGCCCCCTCCGCGCCGGTGTTTTACATACATCATGAGTAATGTACTGTGAGCATAAAGAAGGCATTTAGTCACTGAAGACTCCACCAACAGCGCCGTGTGTTGAGGTTTGGCTTCTCTTTCCAGTTTTAATGAAGTGTCCCATTTGTCTGCACAACTGAAAGCAGACATTCTGGTACCCAGGACAAAGTGGGAGAGGAGGGCAGATGTATCTCACTGCTATTGTTCCCTTCTGTACTTGTATTTGCTCTGGGTTCATGATCCCATGAAGGGCCTTGCCCATGAATCCCAACTGGCTGAGCAGTGCTATTTAACAGCAGGACAAGTCCAGCGGTAAGGAATTGAGGCAACATAATGATTTTGGTTTCACTGCACTGCTCTGCTTCCTGGGAACCTGCAGGAGATGAGCGCCTCTGTCACGATCATAAATCCAGGCACATACAATGCTGGAATTTCTCACAGAGCTTTAAGTCTCTGGGAAATGTCAGCCTAATAAATATGGGGATCGTATTTGCTATTTGGCAAAAGATATTAATTAAGCAGGAAAAGTTAATAAAAAAAGATATTCCCCAAAATGATGCAACAGGAAAATAACCATTTTTTTCTCTTATTCATGGCTGTATGAATGCAAAATGCCATGGATTCTTCATCTTTAATACCTAAGGGATTTATAAGCATATTGCATCCATAAAGCTTGCTTCATCAGTACAGTACACAGCCCAGATATGCATATTTAATTACTCTGAAAGTAATTTACTTGTACAGATGGTGGCATTAGAAGGTCTTACTTGATTGAAATTACTTCTGTTTGAAAAGGAATGCTATTTTGCTATGAAACTTGAGAGAAGAATTCACTCTCATTACAGGTGAATAATACTTGACAACTGTAATTCATCGGTGACTAATCTAACATTTCCTCAGTAAATCTTTTGCTTCAAATCTTACAAATCAGAGCATCCTCTTTGAGGTAGATCTACTGATATTTCATATTCAATCCTGCTCACAGCAAGGGACCCTAACGTGTTCCTGAGGTAAGAGAATAAAAAACACAGATTTGTTGAGCATCCCCAAGACTTCCCAAGCAAAGAGAGGCTGCATCTTCCTATAGGATTAAGGGGCATTAAAGCAAAAAGGTGCATTTCAGGATGATACCCGCCAGGCATAAGATTTCAGGACAGCAGTGACTCGATGTGCACGTGGGGAGTCTTGGACAAGCTTTAACTGCTTGCACCATTAGACAACAACCACTTAGATAGCAGCAGTTTCCAGGAGCGAGCAAGCAGTAGAGGCAGGGAAAGCTGGCAGCATCCTGCATTAGCTCCTACACCCTTCCTAGGAAAACATGACTTCTTCTTCATGGTGATCATTTGCTTGGATAGCACCGTAAAAGCTCTGTATGTGTTTGTTAAGACTTTCTCCAGCCAACGTCTGCCTTTATTAAAGCAATGGCTATCTCGGAGGTGGCTGCCCTGGTTGCTATGGAAAGCATTCACTTTTTATTGAAGACTAAATGGCCATAACCCACATAAAGAGGTCCTGAGCGGCCTTAAGATGTGTTCTGCCTTTCCCTTCCCCACTTCTCTCCTCCAGACAATCTGTTGACAACCGCTCTGATTTTGAGGGCCTACCTGGAACGAAGGGCTTTGTCCCTTCTATATAATTTTAACCTTATGGTCTGGATTTAATACAACAAACAAACCCCCGTGGATCTGATTCAAAGAGCTGGAAAGCATCCGTATACCTGGAGAAGGTGGAGGTGATGGGGGAGCTGCACCTCTCTAATACTGCTAGCACCACACACCTTCATCACATTAAAAACCGGGGGGGGGGGGGGGGGGGATAAACTTGCATTGGCTGGATTGGCAACACCACGGCAGGGAGTTGGAAGTGAAGAATGATCTTAAGGTCTTTTCCAACCCAAACCATTCTATGGTTCTACATACGAAGGGCTGTACAATCCCAACTGGGTCACACGTCTTGGAGCACAAACGTTTCACTCAGGTAGAGCAACCTGGGTACCAGTGGAGAGCAGAAGGACTGGACATGACCTCCCCTTAGCACATCCACTCCTGCTATAGCAAAGGAGCTGTGGTGCTCTGCCTGTGGCTGGCATTCCACTTCCAGGCTGCTTTGCTTTTTAATCTTCCCACGTAAGAGAAACCTTTACCTTCTTTGGTTTTCATGCATTGACAGCATTCCACTGTTTCCATCCCGGAATTTCCAATAGCAGCTTTCCCAGGAAATGCAAACACTTTTGCTCCCACTGAGTTTAAAAGGGACCAAGGCCCTGTGGTTGCTGCACCTCTGAGTAGCTGCCCAGCATTCACATCCTCATACTCATCACTTCAGTCCCCTGGATGCCTGAGAGCCCAGAGCAGTGCTGCAGCCACCCATCGCACTGCTGCACACATCCGTGCTCCTCATCCTCATTCCCAAGCCTTCAGCATGGCTTTTCTCCAGGGTATTTTCTATGGGGGGACCCCATAGGCTCCCCAACATCACTATCATCCTGCTCCTCTGACACTGGCTTTAACCTTTCAAAGCGATGAGAGAAGGTGAGTTAGGTATTTGGAGAAGGAGTAAATAGATGCAAAGCACAGAACGGCTGTGGCTGAGCCGCTCTCAATCACAACATGTCTCTTTGTAAATACACCATTTTAAAGCATGGAAATTCAAAGCTACATTTCGTATTTCATAACACAGAGTCAAAAGCCCGGAATAGAAGAAGCATCTTAACACTTTTGTCCCTTATTTTCATACAAATTCACACATACACATGCTTATACACATTTAAACACAAGATCCGCGGTAAGTTTTTCAACAATATCATCCTTTAGATGCTGATAAACCAAGCAGAAATGATAGGGGGATGTCACAGCATCACTAAAAATGTCACCACAGTTAGCAAGCCTGCTTGCTTCAACAAAAAAATACTGGTGAATAATCATTTGCCAGTTAGCACATTAAAAAAAGCCATGCCTGGTGTTCCGCGCCTAAGAAACGATGAGAATGGAAACCCTGCTTCCTTGCCAGGTTATTTTCATTTCAGGAAGGGAAATAAGCAAGGCAAACATGGAGAGAAGAATAAATAACAAGAATGAGGGGGGGAGGCAAAAATCCTTCCTGATGGTGCCGCTGCCTTTGCCTTTCTCACTCTCAGTCTCCTCGCCTGTACCACACAGTGCCAAACCACACACACACTCAGGGCATCCTCAGATGAATCAGCACAGTGGCACGCGGATGGGACATACATCAGAGGCATGGAGGAGGTGTTTGAAGTTGTACTGATGAACAAATCAGAGACAAGAGCTTGGTGGGGTGGTTGTCTCTTTGGAGGAGGAGTAAGAGAGATAAGATGGTGCGTCAGCTTGGGAGAAAAGATGCTTCATCTTGCTGGTTTACATTTACATTAACCACAGGCTCTGTTCTGCTTCACCCTCTAAGTGATAAATTAAAGCGGCACACATACCAGTTGTAGATGGTTTTTCCTTTATCTGTCACTCAGAAAATACAATCTGAAAGATAGTGTGTACCAACGCAGGCTCCTGCATCCATCCTAACACTACCTACCAGGGGAGAGGGGCCATGCTGGGATACAGACGGGCACTGCACCAGGAGAGCACGGCCAAGCACCATGATCCAAGCCTTGCGCAAGGTTTCTCCCTGTCATAGGGAAATCTCAGGTTTGGGCAATCTCACTGTAGTAATTCACTTTGCTAAAGCAAAACCGACTGTGGCCCCAGGCCATCAGGTGTGTGCTGCCTGGGGACTCCTCTGAAACCAGCCAGCAAAGACTTCACTTGCAGTGACAGTGGAAGGACCTCTACAAAGCCTGACATCAAAAGCTGACATAAAGAGAGCTGGAAGGCTCAAGTCTGATGCCCAAGAACATAATTCATCTACTGTGCGTTCAGCCTCTTCTCACAGAAGTTACCAACGTAACTCTTATCCTACCTGTGAGATGTCAGGCCAACTTATGAGTAGAAGTTATACCCATTCGTAGGCAGGGCTTTGTATTTGGCTTGCTCCTGTCAGCAAAATCTCCCCTCTAAACCTTTTCTTGTTTGTTTCTCTATTCTTTTGCTTCCTCTTCAAAATAGGAAAACCAGTTATGGGAACCATTAATCAAGCAAGCAATAAACTTAATGTCAGCCAAGGGAGAAGATAGAAGCAGAAGAGAGGCAGACAAGACGCTCTGGCACATCTCCTGAGGAACAAATGATAGCACTTCTGCAGCTGAACTGTAGATCATAGGAGATCATCACAAAGAATGAAAACACTTCTGTTTCACATACTTCATCGGTAAAACAGTTTAGCCATCAGGCATATAAAATACTAATATTTGTATATGGGCTGTTGTGTCCATCACTAAGAGAAGTTTTGACGCTGAGGGAGCTCCAGAGGTGGAATGAGTCTCTGCCCTTTGTAGCTCTTGTTTTCCAGCCTATACCCTTGCAGCAACTGAGAGCTGAAAAAAACACCAGAGCATCCTCCTAAGGAAAATGGTACCTGAAATGCAAGCACTTCCCTATGACAGGCTCTGAAGAACACCACTGATACACTCCTATATGGAAAGACCTCCCAGTGCTCCAAGTGGACATCTTCCCAAGGAAAGACTTCAGAGGTTGGCTGTGCTCTTCCAGAGGATTTAAGGGCTGGATGGACTTAAACATGGACAATGAAACAGAACTGACTCAACCTAGCATCAGTCCCCCAGTTGAGTGGGAAATACCCTTTGGAAAGCCATGGAGCTTTGACAGGTAACCCACCAGTCCCAACAGGAATCCTTCCAGTGCCTAATCACCTCCACTCTCCAAAATGTGCGAGTGGAAAACTTCCTCCAGTTTTCATTTTCCTGCCTTTAATCTCAGTTATTTCATCTGTTTTGTGCTTATTTTTGCTGCAGCTCTGGCCACGTTACAAGCCTTCAGGTAACGTCTTCACTGCACCAAGTATTTGACAAGTTAATAAACTGACCCGGCTCCCATTGTCACAAGCCATTATTTCCCAGACCTCAGTTCATCCCTTTGAGTCTTTTGAACCCACTTGAATTTCTCTCCATCTTTTCACTGGACAGAGCACTCCAGCACAAGGCTCACCAAGAAAATACACGGAGGTCATCCCAATTGCTTGTAGCTTATCACATTCTTTAGGAGGGATTCAAGTATGTTCTGTGTGGTCTCCTCAGAGGAACAAAACGTTTCTTGGTTCAGTTTGGTTCGGAGGGGGGGATTGTATCTTGGCTTTTTAATTAAAAAGCCCCACTCAAACTCCAATGTTGTTGGTGATGGGAAAATGAATCACTGACGATATTATTCCCTTTGTGCTGCTCGAATGAGTAAAAGCGCTTGCAGCAAGAGAAGGATGAGTTGAGGGGGAGGAAATGATCCAGAGAATGGATGTGTGTGTGCATACGTGTGCACAGGGGGAAGCTCCTGGGGGGGGGTATTTGTCTTCTCTGGGCATATATGGACTTTTGGAATACCCAAGTCCTACAGACAAACTATACAAGCCCTTGATTATTCCCTAAATTAACTTGGAAAACTTAAACAAGAGTCCATTATGGGGTTTGCAAAACCAGCAAATCAACTGAAATTGGGTTTAGTAAAGTGCTGAATCTAAATCTAAAATCGATCACCAGTTGGTTTATGATATTATATATTGCCCCTCTATATTAGAGGTGCCAGGATGAGAAATCAGCTATTACTTGTAGGTGTTATACATATCTAAATTAAACTGGGTATTATATATAGCTCTGTATACAACGTGCCTGTGGCACTGCTGTTTTGCTTGGGTAGAATGTCTGCAAAATGCCTAGCCCAAGACTACTTTATTTGGCTAAACCAAGTTGAAACTTCTATCAACTCTATGGCATTAGAAGGCAGAAGGCAGTATTTCTATTACATAGATCAGAGGGGGGAAAGCATCAAGAATTAACACTGGAAATGTTTAAATAAGCCAGACGCACGGTGATTGCAAAGTGCTGTTACGAGTTACAGCAAGGGAAAGGTGTTGCTTTCAGTTTTAGAAATGCTTACTACAGCCTAACCCCGTTGTCAACGTGTTTGCAACACCCATTTCTAAATGAATTACCTTATGGAGGAAACCAAAAGGCAGAAAACTCAAGAAGTAGGGGTCAAATTCCTCCCGTGAGCTCTACCTTGTAAAATTATCCAGAATGCAATAATACCGTGTTATTGACTTAAGCACAGCTCCCTGTGACATGCTGCAGCTGACCTGTAATTTTTATCCTACGTGTTGCCAGCACTATTAAAATGACACTTGTGAATGTAAATTAAGCTCACAAAGGGGACAGATTGTATGATTCTGGTTTCTCTCGGATGCCTGTAGGCTATCACAGGTTCCATATGTGAAGTAATTATGTTCACTGAAGGAAAGAATAAATGCTGTCAAATTGTGTAGTGAGAGAGAAAGCAGCTATTATATTGCAGTAGTCACTGGAGCATTGCCTCAGAAAGTGGAAAGATGTAGAAGAAAATAATAAAAAAGAAAAACTGGAGCAGAGCTATATTAAATATAACCTTTAAATGAGTATCTGCTTTTGAATATATCTTACACAAAGTTAATATATCACAAATGAAAGCGTTTCGACTCTTTCACCCTGCTTTTCCTTCCTCACATCTAGAGGGCACAGGGCAGAATATTGATCGAGGGGGTAAAGGACATGTAAAGCAACACCTTCTGCAATCCCAAGTTAAGGGCAATAAGGGTGGGCAAGGACACTGCCAACGACTGCATAGCCCAAGCACCATGCTGCAGCAGCACTGCAGAAGACCTTGTGCCTTCAATCATGGATGCCCACAGAGCTGCTAAAAGGAAAGGCAGTGGTCCCATCACCTCCACAGTGCAGTCCTGCTCTCCTGGAAGAGGTGAGCCTAGATGTAGCCCAGTAAGATCATCAGATCTGCTTTGGTTAACACCTCTCCCTGGAGTCCATGCTCATGGGAGGACTGCCAACCAAATCCTGGAGCCCACATCAGCAGTAACAAGAGATCAGGTACCAGGCACTGGTATGTCCCATCGAAGCCACAGCTTGTAGAAGACGGTTCCATTTACATACCAGATCTGCTCCTGTGAAAATAGAAACTATGAGATTCGGGGGGGGTCGCTCAGGTTGAAAGATCTGCCAGGTGGCTTCTGCAGTCTCTACATGCAACTGCACATTGCATTCTGTAGACTTGCTCAGCACAGAGGAGCACCCACTGCACTGAACACCAGAAAACATTAAAGCATCATTTCTGTGCACACAGGCTACTCCTCCACCACTAAAGAGGAGGGCCCCCACTTGCACCATCAGATACAGCTCACATCTCTTTACCTAAACTCTCTATAGGCTAAAATAGGGCAGTTACATCTGAATAGCCCGTCAGGAACAGGGCTTGGCATGTACTGTCCCTGCTTATCCTCTGCGTGCCCAGGGGCAGGGATCAGCCTGCTCCAGCCCTGCTTGATTGAAAGGGTTCCCAAATCACTTTGGTATCTCCTCCCGCAGCACCATGAGGAAAACAAGGCATCACCTCATGTCCTTATTTCAGCCACTGCTTCCCCACCTCTGTTTCTAAGGTAAGAGCAAATAGCACATGGATCCCAGCAGGAATGCACAGGGTACACGATTCTTGCTCCCGTCACACCATCGCCTCAGCACTGCTCACTCCCCCAGCCACTTACCTCCGCAGTGCCAAACCTGGCAGGGAATTCCCACTAAGGGTCCTCAGCAACACCAACTCTTCACCTCTTTGTTCAAGGCTGGCTTGGTAAGCAAAGGACTGCAAGCACAGCACAGAGCTGTGTTCAGACATAGACAAGTGCAGACCCAACATGGCCATCCCTTACACTAGCCCTCCTCTCTCCTTCTGCCCTTGCTTAGAGTTCATACTGGTTCCTGCAGGCTTCAAAAGAAGACTGTGGTTAGCTGCTCTTTAATTCCTACCCATGTATTTCTATTCCTATCCATGTATTCCTATCCTGCCCTTTAATTGCTATCCATGTATCCCTATCAATTCAAGCACTGGGCCAAGCTGCAAAGGCGACTGAAATCCTCCTCAAGACCCCATAGCCATGCCACTCTCCCCACTGGATGTCACCCAGGGGTGCAGACCCCTTGCCTTGCCATGCACTTCCAGCCTGCAGCATGCTTCCACAAATCCCCTCAGGATCCTAGGGATGCACGTACCCTGCCAAAGTCCTTCCCAGGCAACTTCTGGAGTGCGTGAGGGTGCCTGTGCATAAATGAATCACTGCATCGCACAGACTACTAACACTGCCTGGTCCCAGATGGGTGGGCAGTTAGATGGGCAGACAGGCAGCCTGCCTGTTACCAATTAAACACCACAGCAGTTGTACAACACACTACTGCTTCTTCTTCCTTAAATAAAAAGTGGAAATCCCCTGCCATTTTCTAAGCAGCTCCAAACTATTCAACAACTGTTTGCAGGGTAGCTCATGTCATATGTGGGAGGCTGAAAAGGAATGTAGAAATGAGAGGGTTTTTTCCAGTTGGCAGCATTGACAGCGCCTATAATGTATGACTGTCTCGGATGCAGCATGGCAGAAGCAGGGCGAGAAGCATCCAGTGCTATTCACCAGAGAAACTGTTACACATCAAAAGAGAAGGCAGAATCAATGAGCTCAGGATCATGGCAGGAAGGAGGGAGGGTGAAAAGGGGGAAAGATGGGGTTTGCTCTTGCGGTATGAGGATAATTAAGGATAATCTTCAATAAGGATTTGGGGGGTAATGTTGTGCAAAGGTAATAGAGCTGGATCTTTAATAATAATAACTAGGACCAACTCTCTATGTTAAATGACCTTTAAATATTACTGTCCCTTTCGGTTTACCAAAAAGACACTTCATGAAAGATGTTATTCAACTCTATTTAAAGATCCAGTAGGCTAAAATATGCTAAAGTGACATTTGGAATTATCTCATAACCCCTTTTCAGGATAACCTGCATTATTTCCATGTGATTCGAATGTGGTATTTTTTCCCTTTGTTTTTAAATGTATTTTGAAACCATTTCAAATAATAGGCAGATACTGCCTGGACATTGAGGTTATCTGTAATGATATTGAGGGCTTTCTCAACAACTGAGTAATTACTTCCTTATTAGGCTCAAGGCAAGTTGAAATCACATGCCCTGCTCAAGATTTAAACCTCCGTTGCACAGGTGAAGGCAGCATTCAGACTGATATTTTACATACCTAACCACGTTTCTTACAGTAAGGACAGCATCCATGGTATATTGCCTTGATAAGCTGTGAAATGAAGACAACTGGGAGCACCAGAGAATAAATACTGCTAATAAAGAAGGTGCGTTGTGGACGGAGGGGAAAGGCAGCACTTCTGAATCTTACATTTTCTCACCCTGCAGCACCACTTTGGACCCCAGGGGCCTGCCTGCCCCTGGTTAATGTCTGTTATAGCCCAGCTACCTCAGCATCTGGTGGGAGAAATGGACCTTTTCCCAGGCATCCTTCAGCTCCAAAAGGAAGGAAAAGCGGCACAGATTGCGGACGTGCTGAGAATGCGGATAAGTGAAGACATGGTGAAGGAACACATGATAATAAACATCATCCAGCAATCGACTTCTGGTTATAGTCTTCTGGTGCTCCTGGTTATAGTCTTCCATAATGAAAGAGAAATGAATGGTCATTTACGTGACAAAACACTGTTAAATGATTAAAGGAAACACACACACACAATCAGCGAAGAACTGAAGGGGAAGCTATAAATAAAACCAACAACCTCTGGTGAGAGTTTGAGCGTTCTGTGATCTCAGCAAAACCGAAAGCAGCAAAGACAGAAGGGACAAATTAAGGAGTAAGAGGAAAGAGGCTAATTTCATAGCTAAACCTGCACTATTGTCTAAACACAAACGCTAGCTACAATGCGCTCATAGGCTGTGCTGTGGTTTAGGTCGGCTCCTATTTCACCCCCAGCTATTTGGAACGTCAGGAATCGAAAGCAGACCAACCTCATTTTTAATTGAAGAGTAGAGCCCATTTCAATGGAGCTAGCAGCAAAGTAGATGCAAAATGTAAGCAGAAGCCTTCAATAAAATGCTTGAGATAATCAGAGCATATCTAGCTGACGTGTAGCTCCTCCAGAAAGACACACTTCTCACTTATCAGTTTTGCATCTTGCAATGAATTAACAACAAGAAGTATTATTTCTTTCCTGGCTCCAACAACGGTTTAGTGAGCTTTGGTAAATCCTAGGTCAGATATTACACATTTGACAACAGAAACAGCAAACTGTGTTAGAAATGTGCAGCGATAAGAAAGCCACAGAGTCAATACATTATATCCAGGCAACAGCAGAAGGTAAGTTTGCATTTCATTTGCTGTGGGCTGCATAAGTTCGTGTTTTCTGGCAAGTGTCCTTCCAATCCCCAAAATAATGCATCTATTTTACAGCATTATCTCATTTTCTATTGTATTTGTTTGTAGCGCTGTGGTAAAACCATATTGTTATTAAGGGTATCGTTACACTAGAAAATTGCATTACCTTTTAAAACCCTGCTCTGTTTTATGTGTATATAAATAGGAACATTATGACCACGTGAGATTCCCATTTGTCCTTGCTATACTCTTGACACTGCTGTAAATGCAAGCAGAGCACCAGGCCTGAAATACTGCCTCTTTGATTAGCTGCACAGGCATCTTTCTTTTGCTCTTAGCATGCAAAACCTAGCCCTGCTGGTTATGTCCTCACAGAAGTGCCAACACTGTGTTTCCTTTACCTTCCACCACCCCGACAGGCCTCTGTGCATCTGTATTTGTACAGTATGGTGATGGCAAATCACCCGACAGAGTGACTGGGATTAGAAGATACTGAGGTGAGTAATGGCAGAGAGAGGTGGCTAATTCCAGATGCCTACAGGGGAAAGGAGAGGAATGCTGTCACTCTCAGGCAGGTTCCTGACAGGGTTGGGTGATACACAGTGCGCTCCAGGGTGCAGGTTGTGCAATTGTTTCTCAGAGTGAGTGCAGAAACCCTCTGTGAGCACCTAAGGACAGAAAGAGCCTCGATCTCACCTATAAATCCAGCCCTCTAACCCAGAGCTCAGGACCTACCAGCCAGGTTGAGGATGGATGCATGGATGAAGGCCAAGGGGATGGAGATGCAGCGCAGGAAGGGGCACTGCTGGGGTAGCGTCTGCACGGCCACATGCATGCAACACTGTGATGCTCTGATATGGACGTACCATATAATCAGGGCTGAAGTCTAGTGCTATGCTGAGAAAACCCAGAAAGGCCTGGTCTAAAAACTCCTCTGAATCAGGGTAATTACAATATTAAGCACAGTCTACGGAACTAAAGTGGAATGAAATACAAACCCTCTGTTTATACAGGAAGCACTGAATGACACTAAGTCAGCAACAGCCATTTTGCTCTGGTTTAACGACCTAACATCTGGAGAACATTATTAGAGCCATCAGCCATTTGGCCAGCGCCCAGTATGGAAGCAGTTTTACCTCCTTTCCTCTAAACATCAGCAGAACCTCACCAAAACATGTGTATTTCTCCTTCCTCTTCTTGAAACGCCCTCTGAAGTTGTACCAATAGTGCAGGATTTAGCTGGGATAAGCCCCTCATTTCTGGTTAGAAAGCAAACAGAATTGGAGCAAAATAAGAGGCCAATTTGAAACATTGAATTTAAAGCAAAGACAGTGCTGCTTATGAGAGTCCATGGCAAAGGCAGTTGTTCCAGCTATTTAAACAACATGATGATGTGGCATTTCACAGTATAGAAGAGACACGTTACTAGAAAGCTGAAAACAGTATGCCCTTGTTCCTATATATATACACATAACCTATCACTGGTTACTACCAATCTATATGAAGGTTAATATGGTCTTTATTGCAGTTGTCGTGCTTGAAAACAACTTTTTTTACTCCCGAAGAATCCTCTTTCTTTTCCCTATTGTCATGAAAAAACAGTTGTCAGCATAATCTCCTGACATTCCGGATGCCAGGCTGTCTCCACCGGAGTCAGATGTGAAAATAAATAGATATTAAACTGTCAGTCAATGAAATTACAAAGTCAAGAGCAGCTCTAGCTGTGATCCTGCGCGCTCTGTTTGATGGACACAGGTGTTTAAGTGTTATGAAATCCAGCAGGGCCCCGGAGTGAATAATGCACCTTCCCGCAGCCCTGCCTTAGCGCTCTCCTCTCACCCTGAGGCCCCATAGCAATTGGGGGGCAGAAAGGCCTTTGGGGTTTATCAGAGCTAAAATCTGAGAAGCCTTAAAGCCTGTGCTCCTCTGAAACTCTGCAGGTTAGTCCCACCGGCCTTGCATACCAATCTAAGGCAGATGCCCAAAATCCACATCGCTTATTTATTATTCATACGGCACTTAAAGTCAATCATCTGTCACTAATAAACATTAACACTATTAAAAATTAATGATCATCCTACAGCACGCTGAGGCAGATTCTGCTTTCTGTTTGATGAGCATTGGAGCAAAGTGTATCGCTTTCATTTACTGACTCTTAAGAGTGTTTATGCTCTGTATGATGCTGCTGCTTCGGCTCCTCCTCCAAACAAGCAGCGACCCCGTTCTCTTGGGATGCCAAGAATGCATCAGTCTCGTGAGAGGAGCTTAAAAGGATGGGTTTAGATATAAATATGTATCTACAGAAGAGAAAGACAAGCCATGGATTCGAGGTTATCACACAGCAAAAAGCCTTAATGATTACAGGGTGTTCTCTGTTAAGTAGCCCAAGGATGGGGGACGTGGGTCCCTGTGCTGTCCGCTGTACCTGGCTCAGGTACGGAACTTAAGTGGACAATGAGGTTGGAAGTAAGAGCTCTGATGAGACTACCTGAGAGCCTCACAAGCTAGAACAAGAAAAGGCTTCCTGAAGAGCAACTCAAAAGGGCAACTTCACCAAAGGTCCGCACAGTGTCGCAGGGCACTTTCTTCTCTTAGTGGGCGGGAGGCAAAGCCCACTGCTAGAGATGAAGAAACAGCTTGCACCTTAACCCACAACGGGGCATTCCTTCTAAAAGCAGAAATGATCCAAGAGCCTTCATCTCTTGTGTTCACACTTTCAAACACAGATCTTGGGGAACGCGTTTTCCCCTCGCCTTCATCACACCTCTGTCTTGCAAAGGCAGGACTCGTAACTCAACGCTGTTTCCTAACACACACAGTGTGTTTTGCCCTGCTCCTTGGTTTAGCAATCACTTAACTTGGGGACTGCTTTAAATATATGATAAATAATTGCTTGATACACAGTGGATTCTGTTAAAACGCAGTCAAATTAATTAAACCTTCATTAAAGACCAGTAGAAGAGAAGGGCCGATATGTTTGTATGCATCAAATCAAAATGCAAGCTTCTTTGAGCTATATCAAACCTCTAAAACCAAGCTAAATTTAAAGTCTCAACACTAATGATACAACAGGAAAACGTGACCAGATGGGAGACAATAATCTTCCTCTCCCAATTTACACTCTAATATTTTAGTGCCAAACCATTCTTCATAGAAAAACAGTGACTGCAAGTAGAAATCAGTGACTGCAATCGCCCTCATAAGGATGCTGGGGAGGGACTCTTCATGAGGGACTGTAGTGATAGGACAAGGGGTAACGGGTTCAAACTGAAACAGAGGAAGTTTAGATTGGACCTGAGGAAGAAATTCTTCACTGTAAGGGCAGTAAGGCACTGGAATGTGTTGCCCAGGGAAGTTGTGAATGCTCCATCACTGGTGGTGTTCAAGGTCTCGGGTGACATGGTTTAGTGGGAGGTGACCCTGCCCATGGCAGAAGGGTTGGAAGTGGGTGATCTTAAGGTCCTTTCCATCCCTAACTATTCTATGATTCTATGATTTCTTTCCTTACTCATGCTGCACATGAGATAACTAATGGGGGTTTGCAAAGAGCAGCTATCAGAGCTAGAGACATAAAAACTGACTGGAAAAGCACGATGCCCCAGCACACTCACTCCATTGAGGACTGCGAAGGGTTCATATTGTATATATGTACTTACTGGCTTTGTCTCAGCAGGCAGGGGGTGGAACCAGATGATCTTTAAGGTCCCTTCCAACTTTGGGGAACCAAACCCTGGTCCTGCAGTCGCAAACACCGAGAAGTCCCACAGAACCTGGAATTACACAGATCTGAACAGAATGAAGGCACACAACCCTCTAACAGTCAGGCTCGAGACTGATGTGAACGGTGAGTTTAAGTCATCCCACCCTGCCCTGCTGCCTGTTCTTCACTGCCAACAGCCCGCTTCCTCATTTGTCTCATTTTCATCTTAAAATACATGCACTGTCAAGCCAAGTTCCTTTCACAAGGAAAGCAGGAATTACAGGCAAGGCAAAAATACATTAAAGCCTCATTATTCAAACCTAAAAGCACAATGAAAATGTTAACTGTTTTTTCCCTAAGGTGAAGGTGTTTATTGCTAAGGTTTTGGAGCACAATTACATTTGAACAGACAAATGCCAGCTTTAAATAGAGCATTTCTTATTCTGACTCAACCTGAGAGAAAAGGAAAAGCACTTTCAAAGTAGAAAAGTACCTTCAGAGTACGTTACCTCATCTCAAATGCTCACCCTAAAAGCTTCTCTATGAAAACCATTAGGTTTTGGGGTTAATTCGGCAAAAAACAGGCAGCTAAAATACAGTGCCTTATCTTCCCTTCTTACATTGAATACCTTTGCACTGGCTTTCTTCAGAGGGTAAGTCTGGAGCCCCACAGGGCCTGGAACTGCAGGACAAGTGAAGCTGAGCCGTGTCTGAGATGGAGCATTGGTAAGCACCACACAGGCACGTGCAGTACCATCAGCAGCAGGGCAAGCCCATTTGGAGGCCCATACAGACTATATACAGTCAGGGACCTCCTGTGGGCTTCTGGCACAAATGACACTGTGAGAAACCTAAGCCAGACCAGCAGGAGGTGATGTGGTACACACTGGACCACAAGAAAGGGCAACTCTGCAGCAGCAGCCTTTATAAACACAACTGAGGGCCGTTATCTGTCTCTTTCATATGAGTGCTGGACCACAGGCTATGGACCATCTGCCTGCAGGCTATTACCACAGTCTACAGGGTAAAAAAGCCAGAAAAACAAGCAAAAAGCAAGCAACAAAACTGTGGTCAACCATTGCATGGGAGATGAAGTGGTGGGCTTGCTGTTGCTGAGCCAAGAGTGGCAATGTGTGATCAGCAGGAGATGAGGCTTGTCAGGGCTGTCTGGCATCTGCAGACCATGGATGAAGTAAGGGGATATTCCTCTATGAGCATTCTGCTCAATCCCTAAATCCCTTCTGGGCTGACACTGTTACCATGAAGCCAGGGAAAAGTTAGGTCTTGGGTCTTTACCCTGTCCTCAACCTTGCTTCCATTACATGGCCATCAATTTGGAGCTGAGCCTTTCTACATGCAGCCCACCCTTTGCCTTAGGACAGCTCGGATCCAGAGCAAGCAGGCTGTGCTACTGGGATGTCACCTTCGGTGAGCCATGCTTCCTTCCACTAACCAAAGGTCGGGCAGGGAATGGGCAGGAGTTCTATGTACTGAATGGACCAAGGAGAACAGGAGGCAACCATCTCCCAGCGCTGAGTACTGTGAGGGTGAGAAGTGATGGGACAGTCTCAGTTTGACCAGCGCTGTGGACCTGAATACACTGCCTGGGAGTGCACTCCGGTCCCCAAGGGTCCTGCTTGCCCCAGCTTCCTGCATCGTGCTCCAGGTGGGAACCTCCAAGGATCCCCCCAAATGGGATGGAGGAGCTGCAAAGAGCAGGACAGCATCACCGGGCTGAACCAGCACAATTCAACAGAGAACCGTTGAAGAACAATAAACCCCATGCACATACAAACACCCTGCATAAGGCTTCAGCTTTGTCTGACTAATTAGTGACTTCTTACAACAGGTAAACAGTACAGGAAGTCAACCCCCTTAAAACAACAGCTACTCTCCACTCGTTTCTAATTTATGCGTTCTTGTCATAGGAAAGCCACTTGCTTAAGCTGCTTTGCTATCTATTTGCAGTCTATTCAGACACACAATGCTCCGTGGGGGTCTGTCTCCATGATTCATTGGCTCAGATTTCCTATAGAGTTTACATGATGTCTACTAAGCCCCATACAGTTTTGTATCCATTATAAGCAGGGACAAGCAAGCAGGGCTCAGGAGGCTGAGCATCCATCTAAGAATAGCTTCCTGTCTCCCAGCTCTCTTCACAACAAATGAACAATGCTTACATTTTGCAGGCTAGCACTGCACGGTGAGGGGAAATTACAGGAACTTGTCTGAGTTAAATAAGGGAAGAAGCATTTAGAGTGAAGCTCCTTAAATGAGCAGGTCAATAACTAGTTTACTGAGACCAAGGCACATAGCTAATGAGAGAATAAAGAATCATTCTTGTCAAGAGAGAAAAAGATGCTGCCCCGCTTTTGTGCTAAATAATTACATTCATTATGTTTAGGACAGCCCTGCAAGTGGTCTTACGCACTAGTAAATTCATTAGCAAAGCTAATAGGCAAACTACTATTGGGGCAAATTTAAACGATTGCAGTAGGATGGATGGGAATGATGGGGAAAGGTAGTATGAGAGCTACGAGCCAAAGTTAGCGGCAAGTATAATTGGATTTATCTTCTCATCAACTTTAAGGCCTCCTCCTGGCCTTGAAACAAGGAGAGGAAAAGCCATTGAAACGAAAGGATATTCGCTTAATTGGATTTGTTGCTATTTTCCAGCTTACCAAGCTATCTAAACTGACCTCTTGACACATGACAACAATTATAAATCCAACGAAAATCAACACATTAACTAAATTGCCTCAATGTTTCCAAATGACAAAGAATCTCCAATGTGTCAGGAAGCCATCTCCCCAGCAGAAATACTGAACAAGTGAATTTGTGGCTTTGAATTACCCCCATAAGTTCATGGTACTCAGCTGGGCAGCAGGAATCATCTCCAGGCAAGAGTCTAGGCAGGAGGGCTCCTGCCCTGGGCAGCCTGTTCCAATGCCTGAGCATCCTTTGGGGAAGGAATTGTTCCTCATCTCCATCTAACCCTGCTCTGGTGCAGCTTGAGGCCGTTTCCTCTTGTCCCATCCCTTGTTCCTTGGGAGCAGAGACCGACCCCACCTCACCACAACCTCCTGTCTCTCCTGTAGTGACGGACCTAGAGCTGAACACAGGACTGGAGGTGCAGCCCCACGAGTGCCCAGTGCAGAGGGATGAACACATGGCCTCTCTGGTACCCTGATTCAGGCTGGCTCCATATTCATGCAGAAACCACTGGTGTTGGGCATGTTTAACTAAAGGTTCCTCTACAGATGCATCTTTAAACAAAGAGGTTAGAGTCTGATAAACTCACTGCATGAGCTGTGGGCACAAGCACTGCTTTAATCATGTCCTGCCTACACCGTAATCACAGATGCTTCATAGATACAAATGTAGCACATTGAGGTGAGCGTAGAAAATGATGGAAATCAATTTAGCGAGCCTGTGGAGCACGGTATTAACACGTGTAGGACAGAGCAGACCACTGACAGTACTTACAGCAGTGTTGGCACCAAGCACTGTTTCCAGGCAGGGCTACACAGCCCCCCTACCCCATAGGGCTGCCTTTGCCTTGTGCTACAGGGGAATGGAGATGACTCACGTTGTTGGGCTCACTACAGGACACAGTTTTGGCTGAGGAAGTGAAATGATGTCTTTCTTTTAGTGTTAAAATAGTCTTTAAAAGCACTTTAAAAATGAGATTCCAAAGTGCTGTGGGGTTTTATGCTAAAAGTAACTTCACCCCTATGAAATGAAATAGCGTTTGGATTGACAAACGCACTAAAAAAAGAGGGGGGAAAACCATCCAAGATTTTAGCTCTTTGCTTTGGACGCAGAGTAACAATACCTTTTTTAGCTTTTTGTTAACCTGGCAAAAAACCTCTTAAACTCTCTGATTCAACTGGGTTGGGTTCAGTTTTGCCACTGGACCAGAAAGCTATTACACATCAATCTATGCCGAGCTGTTCTAAATGGACACTCAGCGTACTAGCTAAAGGCATTCAAAAAGTAGCTTTTCAGTAATAGAATCTGGGAAAGACAGCTGGAATCAAGCCTATATTTGAAAGAAAAAGGGAAAGGGGAAAAAAAATAAGAAAAAAAAAGAATAAATATCTCCTTTGCCAAGTGGAAATGGGAATAAATGTTCTTGGCTACTGCTGCAGCTCAGAAAGCCAGAAGGAGCCCGAGGCTCCACAGCAAGCCTAGCTTAGAAACCTCCTCAGCTGATCTCTTTCTTCTGGCTGGTTGCCTTATCCAGGCAGGTCAGAAATTAAGGATGTAAGTCCCTGTGAGGAACTGGAAAGACAGATCTATTGTATGTCTGAAGGGAGACATCCAGAGAAGTGTCTTTACCTAAACGAACAGTGGGGAAATGCTTGCCACCACTGTCATTTCAGTGAGAGCTGATCCCTTCCTCCTGGCCATCATGGTCCACCTCCATTGACAGCAGGTCTGGACTGTGACATGAAAGGCTTCTGGAGATCCCAAAGAGCCACAACACCTCTATCCGCTGCCAAAAGAACACCAGTGACTTGTCAGTCTTCTCCCCCCTGACTTCTTTCATGAATCTACAGCCTTCAAAAAGCAGACTGAAAAGGGGGAAAAACCAATGCTGAGGTCTCCAGGGAATGCCAAAGATTCTTTCTGAATGGAGTTTTGAATATTCATTTCCACAGGGAAGATGAAAACTGCTATGTCCCATTCGTGGCAGTGCTCAAGGCCAGGTTGGACACAGCGGCTTGGAGCAACCTGCTCTAATGGCAGATGTCCCTGTCCATGGCGGGGGTTGGAACTGGATGAGCTTTAAGGACCCTTCCAACCCAAACCAGTCTATGATAAACCTGAAAGAGAACTGTTAAGAGCATGGGAAGGGTGTCAAGAGGTGTTTTACTGAGGACAGGCCTTAAGCATGGGCTTGAGAGAAGCTGACACCTTGTTCTCTCAAAGGTCAAGACCAGGCCTGGACTTCCTCACTAGATGTTTGCAGTTATGAAGTAGTACAAAGACATGATGCAATCTTTCTGTGTTTGCAGCGTAAAAAGTTTAATTATATGGCTGTTCTAGGGTTGCAATGGTCAGAAAAGTGACTATAGAAATGTCATCGTGTTCTGCACTTATCTGCTTCCTCAAGTGTCTGCTCTGCTGTCAGTGCATGTCTGCATTAGTCATGAAGGTTAATGGAAACCAGGTATGCCAATTGGAGAAGACTGGCCTCTACAGCTACCCCTATTTTGCCAGCAAAGCTTTCTTCTCATTCCAGAACTTGTACACTTGCTGAAGGTTAGGGCTGAAGCACAGTGAGGTCATGAACAACATGAACCAACCTTCATGTTCCACATCCAGACAGAGTAGCAGGCACTTAGCAAAGATAAATATATAGAGAGAGATATACACCAAATGGAACAACTTAATATAGAAGCAACTGATGGCAAATAGACACAAAATGCCAAGGCAACCTCTCTGTCACTAGCTGTACTCTGATCCTTCCATTTCCTTAAGAATCAAAGGTAGTGAACTCGAATTTATTCAATCTTACCAAACAAATCAATTTAGAATGTGACATACACTCTTAAGAAGGGAAAACTCAGCACTCCTTGACAAAAGGAGGACTGTATCCTAGGCTGCATCCAAGGAGGCACAACTAGCCTGTAAGGGAGGTGATTCTCCCCCTCTACTCCACTCTCAAGAGACCCCACCTGGAGTTCAGCTCTGGGGCCCCCAACATAGGGATGTGGACCTGTAGGAGCGAGGCCAGAGGAGGCCATGGAGATGCTGCGAGGGCTGGAGCAGCTCTGCTATGGGGCCAGGCTGAGAGAGCTGGGCTGGGGCAGAATGGAGAGGAGAAGGCTCCTGAAGGGGAGACCTTAGAGCAGCTCCAGTGCCTGAAGGGGCTGCAGGAAACCTGGAGAGGGGCTTTGGACAGGGGATATAGGGACAGGACAGGGGAATGGCTTTAACATGAAAGTTAAAGCGGCAGAAGGTCTGGCACAGGGTGCCCAGAGAAGCTGTGGCTGCCCCGTGTCTGGCATTGCTCAAGGCCAGGTTGGACACAGGGCTTGGAGCAACCTGCTCTAGTGTGAGGTGTTCCTGCCTGTGGCAGGGGGTTGGAACTGGGTGAGCTTTAAGGTCCTCTCCAACCCAAAGCAGCCTGGGGCTCTATTGAAAACCTTTCCTACACTGGGAAGGTCTAAACACATGGAGCTATAGCTAAGATCCTCCAGCCACATAGCTGGAAACACTCCACAATGCCATCCTTTGACAAAGTCGTTTGTGTGACAAAACCTTCTCAAAACAGCAGAACCTAAATGATATGAATGATAAAACAACTCCTTGCCTCATTTCTTCAGCTACTTCCCAAGTTCAGAGATTATTTCTCCAAACAAGCCATTCACACATGCTTTGACCAACGACATCTTTCCTTCTAAATGACATGACCACTGCTACCTGCTGCAGCTAGTGGTGCTTGAACCTGGTCTCTTCTAGCAGCCAAGACTTCATTTCCTGACTTCCTGTAGTGAAAAGCATTGATTGCTGATGGACTCCCATTGACAGGCGAACACAGCCTCAGTGCTGCATCAGTAGCAGATTTGTTATCAATAGATTTAGCCACAGAAATCTGTGTGTGGCCCTGGGAGGCACTGGCTCCAAACAAAATCATGTTGGAACTGAAGAAGCTGCTGAAGAGACACATTTAATCTATAAGTGTGATCTCTGGACAGAGCAACAGCAGTGGAGCATGGTCCCAGGGAGCCTGCATCATCTCCAGCTTGGAAGTATCACAAGAAGAGACCTCTCATCTTTGTTCCAAACCCCTCAGATCAGTATTCTGCATTCAGTGCTATTTATACCCTTTAACTTCTTGATACCTATGGCTGAGTGAACTTATCCAAAACCGCTCCTTGCTTTATGAGCACGGATTTCAGCTCTATGTTCACTGACTGTTAATGAGGCATCTTCCTGCCAGAATCTGGCATAAAATTAGGTACCTACTGTAAAATTCTCCTCCCCACTGCTTGCCATTGATTGCACAGGGAATTAGGATCTGGCAACCATCAATAGCAGCATCCTGCTCTCTTGATCTTATAAAGTGACCTTAGCTATAGCAAGTGGTCAGAGCACAAGAAACAAACTCTTATGAGTCAAAACGTACCAGTAAGGATCCTTGTGGATCCAGAGATGGACTTCAGCAGACCCAAGCAAAGCACCAGGTAGCACCAGTGTCCAGACACATCATGGCACTGCCACTGCTCACTGTCCTCTGCCCACTACTGACAGGTTCTGAAGGCACCTTGTGAAAAATACAGTGTTATTATAGCAACACCTCCAGCTTCAGCTTTGCCATGTAGCCAATGTGAAACAAACTGAGCAGCTCCCCAGATGCATCTCAGTTGACTCAGTCTGCTTTGGAAAGAGGACTACAGCACTCACATGTTTTCCTATCTGCTGAGCTAGGCTATGGGCCTGGAGGAGGTACAGAACCTAAGTAAGGAGCTTTAGCTCCTTCTTACTCTGCTGTGCAGGTTGAAAAGACCAAACTTCGGTTCAGCTTCCCACTATTGCATGTCTATGGGAAGAGGAAAACAGAGCAAATGAGATTTGACGTACCAGTCCTAAATTGGTGATGGAAAAGGCAGCTAGCACAGCTGGGGCAGAATTTAGTCATTTTGTTTGATATCACAAATTATCCAATTGAATGTGATCTATATTCTTGGCCTCTAAAAGAAAGAATAATCTATGGCTTTTAAGATTCCGGTTTATCCTTAAATGATGGATAATGGCTGTCCACAGCAGAGAAAGCTTTATCAAGGGGGAGAACATTGGAAAATTGAGGAAGAGCATTTCCATCTAATTGCCTACATGTAACTGAGAAATCAGCCTTCTTCCCAAGAGAAAAAAGGTCGAGGTTAATTAAGTGATCACCGAACAATGCACACAAAGTTCCTATTGTGAAGTGTGACTTCATACAGAATTATAGGCACATTCCCCCCATGCCACAGGGCTGGAAAATGAAGGAGAACACAGCACATACGGCCAAATGGATGATGCCTTCATAGAACTTGCTTGCAAAGAAAGCAGCCTGTTGTTTACTGCAGTTATCGACAATCTGTGAAAGTAGACCAGAAATCAGTCTAATTACCAGAGTGCCAGTTGTGCTTGTTAACACCAGCTTTGTGACCAAATGTTATTCCACAGTTGTCACATCACAAGAAGGTTTCATTACTAACATAATAGTGAACAAGATCACATGCCTGGCTATTGATTGATCTGCCACACAAAGGAAGGACGTTGTTGTCTCTATTATAACCAGTTACATCTTTGTCTGCCTGGATAATATGCACAGGAATGTACCACGAGCAGTTGCTGCAGTGTTTCCTAATTCCTGCCCGTTAGCCCATTAACAGCCCATTAGGATGTGCAGAAGAAATGACCTTGCCATAATTCCACCTTGTGCAAGCTTCACAAGGAACGCTTTCATCAGCCTTCCTGCGATGGACCCGACGAGGACTGAGCCTTACTCAACATTTGCTTTATAAATAGATCATTTCTGCCAAATCAAAAGATGGTTTAATTCGTTCCAGACACAATTAGGTAACACTGCGGGAACAGTGGAAATATTCATCATTACTGCAGTCGAATGGCCCTGAAAGAACTGTATCTTAGACCAGAGGAATATTCTGCTAACAAGCACCTCAGACAAAATGAACTAAAACCGACCCTCAGCCCATCAAGGTACTGCTTTCCATTCACTGACCAGTCATAAACACCAACAACAGCTTTCAGGCCTGTTGTTGACACTAAAAGTGCTGTTTATTCGGCTGGGAACTCAGTATATTCTAGTATAAAAGTGGATTTGTTTATCACTGTGAGTCTACAGGAAAACAAGCGCGCCTCATCATCTTACCCGATGATGAATGATTTATCAGGCAGAACGGGAATCTGTTTCTGACTGAGTCTATTTTCCTGTTTATGCTTGTTGAACAGACACAATCTAATGAAGACTATAAAGTACTTAAAAACCTGTCTACCATTAATACTTTCATTAAACTGACATGTACTTCAAAACCAGAGAGACAGAAAGCATTCGTTTGGGTTAGAAAGGGCATGGCATTATTAAAGTGCAATTAAAACCAACATTCACTTACAATTAATAGCTGAAACAATTTAATTATTAACATCTGATTGTCAGTTCTACCGAACTTTGCCACCCCAAGGTAGGTATATTCTCAGGTCCTCTTGTAAAGTACATTACACGGCCACTGTCACACTGCCAAGCCTCAAGCACAAGAGCTCCTGGCTTCTGGATCCCTTTCCCAGGTAAAAGCACTAATTTGGATGCCCTGGATCAAGCACCAGGTTTCTTCCTAAACTTCCTTTCTCCTACAACTACCTCCATCCATCAAACTTGATGGAAATTGGTCAACTGGCTCAGCAGTGATTTGAGGGAAGGCACTGGAAAAGAGGCGCAAAGAACAGCAGCTCAGCCACACAGGTGGCTCATTATGTTTGGGAACAGGGGGGAAAAAAACCATCTCCTGCCAAACCTGAACTTAAAACCTGAAGCTGCAAAGTGAGACTTGGCCAAAGAACTGTTGTGGACCGCTTCCCAGAAGCATAAATCCTTCTCCAACAACACAGTGATGGAAATGTCCCTGAAATCCAGCCTATGTTTCTTAAGAACAGAGCAACAAACGTGTTCAGCAATCTCTCAGAATCTTGGGGTCAGAAGAAAATCCAGACTTAAAACAGAGGCCTAGGCGAAAGAAAAAGCCACCAGGAATTCTGTCCCAAAGGATATTTCAATAGATAGGAAGAGAGTTAAAATCAGAACCCTACTGCACAGCCATCTACCTGGGACAGGAGTAACTGCGTCTGGATGAAACCATTATCTAGTATACAGGCCACCAAGCATCTGGCTTACCTGGGATCCATGTGGGTGGAATTCTGCTTTCCATGGTTTCCTTCCAAACAACTATTTCATTGACCAAGCCTCAAGAAGCATTGCTTTAATGGCAATTAAAGTAAACCAGATGCTGCAGTTTGTTCCATGTGGGCAGAATGCCATGGCAAGTTCCACGGTTCTCAGTAGGACCTCACTCTTTCAAGGGAACTGAGGCATTAATACCCCAGTAACCGAGCACACGTGTTCCTGAACACAGCAGAAGTTGTTCCAGGACTGTTTAACTACTTCCTACGAATATGGTTTACTCGTTTCGTTATTATTTGAGGTGAGTGGAGTGGTTGCAACTGCTCCTGTAAATCAGCAGATACAATCCTCTGTTCCATCGCCAGGAGGAAGAGAGGGAAAGACAACATAAAATCAGGGGGAGAAAACCCAATCCCATAGTTAAAAGCTTTCTTTCGTGCCTGTGTCATAGCTCTTGTCACGTCACCTAAAGGGTGCTGACTGGAGTAAAGGTTGGACATGATGATCTTACAGGTCTCTTCCAACCTGGGTTGATTTGATGATCCTATGACTGCTGAAGCTTGGAAGTCCTTCAGTCCATACTGCTGGTGGCTGAGCCAAGCTGGAGCCTCTGGGATTAAATGCAGCAGTGCACTGAGCTTTTCAAGGACATCTTTCACATCTGGGACTTAGAGCTGGTCTCCTATTGTCCTGCACGTTGATAGGACAAGGGGTGATGGGTTCACACTGAAACAGGGGAAGTTCAGGTTGGATCTAAGGCAGAAGCTCTTCCCTGTGAGGGTGCTGAGGTGCCCAGAGAAGCTGTGGCTGCCCCGTGTCTGGCAGTGCTCAAGACCAGGTTGGACACAGGGGCTTGGAGCAACCTGCTCTAGTGTGAGGTGTCCCTGCCCATGGCAGGGGATGGAACTGGGTGATCTCAAGTTCCTTTCTAACCCAAACCATGCTGTGATTCTATGATTCTCTAAGTCAGACATACAGTGGAGGACAGCGCCTCGGCTTCCACCGGTAGATGAATTTACCAGAAAGCTGCTTTGGGAAAAACTGGTTTATCCATGTTTTTATAGAGAGAATTTTAATGACAAAATACTTTTTATACCGTGCCGTTAAATTATGCATAAAATTCAGTACAAAACAATGCATTCCTGCTCTGAAATTTCTCCATGGAAAAGGAATTTAATTTATCTTAATTTTAATCTCCGTTAAATTCCACACTTAAATATCCCTGTGAAGACATTGAAAGGAAGAGAAAAATGGCAAAGGGTGAGAGTTAGTAGGATTCATTATAAACCCCCCAACAAACCCAACCAGAACACAACCAGTGTCTTTACCTCATTTCCTCTAATGAGTGTTTTAATAATAGATTTATTTCCAATGCAGCCATTAAGCCTGCCACCTTCACATAACAACACCTGCACTCACATGGCTAAGGCTTTGAATTCAGAGAAGTTATCCCCAACAGAGTAAATGTATACATCAAGGGTCGGAGATACAGCAATTCAGCCCACCAGAAGAATGGTTATTAGAATGGAGGTTCTCTTGCGTGGAGTTCAGCAACTTAAGTACTAAGGAGTACTCACTGAGGAGGTGCCAGATACCCTCACCATAAGTTGAGAGCTGATTTTGTACCAAGCTGAGCAGGGAATGGTGGCTCCGGAGGGTTTTAATGCTTTGAAGGGTTTGGGCTCTGCTATCTCTAACCAAATTAAAACCTTGTTCATGTTCCTTTCGTGATCTGTAACTATGAGATGTGATTGAAGCCTATCATAGACCACCAGAGCAGGCAGAATAGAGGATGAAGTAGGGAAAAACATGTGAAAGCAAACCAAGAGATATGGACAGCCTATATACCACTGGATAGTGTATAGCTTCTTTACTTGCATTAGAATCTCTATCAAATTGCTAGCCACACCAGTAATCAGATGTTTGCATATACATCTGGAGTACAAAGAACAAAACACCAGGCAATCACTGACCTTTCTTCATCTTCTTCATTTGCTCTTATGTGACCGATGCAGCTTGGAAAGTCCAATGAAACACTGCATTAATTGACCACAGGTTTTGCTTTTAACTCCTCTTACAAGCCTTACAAATCATTGGAAATACATTTTTAAACTGCTCACCGATGACGTTCCAGTTTGAATTCTGTTCCTTTTGGTTTTAAACAGTGCAAAATCGCAGTCAAATACTATGACCTTCTAATTAAGGCTTTTCCACCTCACAGGACTCAGGCAAAGCACGTCTGAAGTATTCCCTGCCACAAAACCTTTGCAAAGAAACCTCCTGAAGTGTGTGGTTGCCTAGGTGGCTCTGCAAGTGAAATCAAGGCACTGGCTGTAGATCTTGTTGTTGTCACTGTGTTTAAATCAGGCTTACGATGCTGTGGCACTGAAATAAAAGCCAGAAGCAGAGCAGAGTATTGTTTGGTTTCTGAATATTACATGCAATCAGAAGGCAATGGTACTTAGATTTTGTCACATACAAACAGATTTATGGAACTGATGAAACCCATTTCCTCATCGAGCTTCAAAAGTCTGGACAGTTTCTTCTGTGACTGATACATAAGTTAACTCAGGCGGCTTCTTTGGTGCAGTGCTATGCATATACAGGCTTGCTGTTTAAAGGGCAACTATTGCTTAGACACGTGCTTTAAAACCCAAAGAACTTTACCAAACACATCATATAAGGTAACGAGACAGAACACAGTGGAACAACTAAACCAGGATGACACTACTCCCAGCTGATAGAAACGCCAAGTCAGCAAGTTTTGTCACCTTTGCTAATCCATTTTGCTTTCAGGTTTGCCTCCTTGCAACGTCTGCAGGCAAACATCATTTACTGTCACAAACTTGTTTCTACAGAGCTCATTCTGATCATTTTAGGAACACGTTCCTGCTCATTGCAAGTTCCTGGAGAGCTTTTTCCAGGTCAGAGACATCTCTGTGCTGTTCTTCAGCATCTCTGAGTATTTTCAGCAACCTGCTCTCTCAGTAAGGAAAAGGTGGTTTATCAACCCAGAATGTTTGTCAAAAATCAGTGTTTTACCAACATAAGGAAAATTAGCATTAGTATTTATGTGTTTTTTGATGTTAAAATAAGCCAAATTGTACTGCAAGCTATAGGGGCCCTCGTGTCTTTTCAAGGTGCAGGATGCCTCTTCCCTGCTTCAGTGTCGCGAGGATGCCAAACACGGAGAGAGAAATCCCTTCTTTCAGAACTGAAACCCAACAAAACCAAAGAGCGACCTTAAACCACAGGAACAGGTCAAAACTGTGGGAAGAGGTTTGCAAATCCATTGGCTCTGGTTTTGATATCCATGTTCTGTTTGCCACTATTTTGGGTACCATTCTGAAGCTGCGTTTTGAGCCCTTTAGGACCTCCTATCCCCTTGGCTCAGGTTTGACTCAGTCTGGGAGATGTCAGGAGAGGAACTGGGATGAAGTGGCACAAAAGCAGCTTTTCCTGTAAGGTTTTCAACTAATCTTTGTTGAGGAAAGCAAGGGGGGAAATCACAGTAAAGATAAACATAGGAATCTGAGAAAGTAAAACCTGGAAGGGTGAATGGTGAAAGCAGAACGGGAGTGATGGAATACACACACATGTGGAAGGACTCAGGAGCCAAATGGGGAAACTGAGAGACACACTTGGGCAAAGATCTGAGGAGGAGAAGGCTGACAAGAGGAGGCAAAATCTGCAAGGGGGGAAAGCGGAGGGAAGTAACACACACAGAGAGGAGTCTAAACTGTAGTGCTGAGAGGAGGCAAAGGAAGGACAGAGGGAACAGAGACAGAACTAGCAGAGCGAAACCGAAACAGCAGGGGCAGAGAGGTGGTGGAGAAAGGCATTGGGATGCAGGGATCAAAAACGAAAGCCCAGCTTCTGAAGCATCACAAAGTTTATAAGGAGTTCCTTCTGGGGAAAGCCAGACACATCTCTTTCCCTTCTCAACCTGGGTTTGGGTTCACAGAGCCTCTCTTTATAGCAACCCCAGCCTGTTGCAATGGGACATGGCATAGCTATTGCCTTCTCTCCGCCAGCAATGCAGGCTCCTCCATTCAGAACAGGAGGAACAAACAGGCAAAACCGTAATTTACAGTCTTGGTCTATCTGTATCCACATGCTAAGTCAATGCACATGCGTGCATTCAGAGAGATAGCTGTCATTAGACCAATGAAGTTAAGCTACGTATAAAAGCCGGGATCAGATCAGTAATAAAGTTTACACTTCATTAAGGATGTCAAAATCCTTGTGACATCTTAGCTCATTGAATTTCACAAGCAAAAGCATCTGGTGAGCAGTCAGGAGCTGGTTACCTAGGACTGCAACCTGAAAACGGATCTTCCCTTCATAAACCTCCAGAATTAGGGAAAGTGGACATATTAACACACATCTCTGTATTCAGGGCTATAAAATGACTGGATTCTCGTCTCATCAAATTTACATTGTGGACTCTGAATACAGGATGATTAGGCATTATTTTAACAACTACATTACAATACAATTTCAAATAAAACGGCCCTTCATATCGCACTAATATCAGTGTTTTAAATAACAAAGGGGATTTTTTCCTCGCTTAAATAAAGGAAAGGATTAGCATTTAGTTTCAATCAGTGTAAGCAACGCCGTACCAGTTGGTGTCTCAAAGATTCGGGATTTTATTAATATTCCAGAGATGCATTTGTGTTGCCTCTGGGTACACTGAAAAGCCACTTAAACTGCACTTAAAGCAGCACTACAGGATCAAATTGATGTGCATCAACCATTTACAATAAAACTTGATTATTATAAAGGCATACATATTTGCATAATTACATGTTTGATTTTTTGATCATGCGGCACACACTACAAAACGTTGCTTCATGGAGAAAGGCATCGTCAAAAAGCACCATCTGCTGTAGTGTTCCATGCACTGCAACGCCTGAAACGTTCTGAAGGTTGATTTGTGGGGATCAAAAGGGAAAGGTCTGAATGAACAAGAGGCTCAGGGCTGGAGGAGGGGACGTGGTACCATGTGGACTTCTTAGGCTGCCATCTCTTTGGCTATTTTCAAATGGAATCATGAGGGAGAAAGGTAGAAGGGAACCGAGCAGCACATCCTGCAGTCCACAGAACACAGGATTCAGTGCTTGAGAGCATCTGGCACAAACACAGTTCTGATATTCTCACTCAAAACAGGATCAGCATCCAACATATGCAATGAAGGAATAGTTTCAGTGAAGTAGGCAAACAGAATGGATAGATTCTGATTACAGTGACAGGAAATGAGTTTTAGGGGAATGTCTATTAAGCAACACAACAGCTTAAAAAGACACAAAACTCGAAAGTAAAAGCATTTCCGTATTTGATGGATTCAAAAGGCAAAGCCATCTGTTCTTCAGTAATATCTGACCATCAATCCTAAAGAGAGCCCAATGTGCGCACACAGCCTAATGTTGAGACTGCAGAAGTAAAAAGCATCTGGAGTACCAAAGCAAGCACTTCCAGACTCAGCACACTTAGCCCCGCGTTTCTGTATCCTAAAAGCATGCATCATTCTGATTAGCACTGTGCGTCCATTATTTTAATACCTGAGGCTGGTTTTCAAAGTGGATTTGGAGAAAGATATTAATCAAATGCATTCGTAACTGCTTCTAACATTCTGCCATCACAAGGATTTGCATGCCTGCATCCAGAAACACAAACACATGCACACAAGGGTCATCTCTGGCTCCATCCTACCCTGCTGCTACCTCTGAGCTGCACTGTGAACACTTTCAGACATTGCTCTGAGTGGTAAAGTAAAGCACAGAGCCAAGACAGGGAAGACCTGGCAGGGATGTCAATAGGCATGTACCAGCCTGTTGCTTCCCAGTAGGAGCTCATTCCTTCACAAATTGGCCTTTGGTAAGCAGTGTGATTCATTGCTCAGGGACTGGATTACAAGCTAGAAACCAGCTGCCAGAACTTGGGCAACTCATTTCACTTCCCCACACTTTCCATTTTGCTTCCTCCTGCTTTTCACATCACATCAGTTGAAAACATAAAACACTTCAGGGCAAGGACTCCTTCCTAATACAACTTTCCATCACGCTGGGCATTAAACAAGCTTTTATCTCCACGGACATCTCAAGGTACACCAGGATACAAACAACAGTTGGTTTATTTGCTGTCTGTGGGGCAAATACCGACTCAATTAAAACCACCTTTAACCCTTTAACAACACAATCTGACTATAAAGTCCAGCAGTCAAGAATAGCATCCGGCTCCAAAACATCTTGAACAGTCCAGTGGCACAAAAGAGCTTCGGGAACAGGCAAACTTTTGGCCATGGTGGTGTATGTATGAATGCAAATACCTCAAATCTTCTGTGCCCAAACCAAGTCATGGCCATAGAGCTTCCAGCCCTAAAGCTGCACTGATGGCCTCTTAGCTTATGCTACACCTGGACTACAAGGAATTTATATTCCCACCAAGAAAACAGCCACTGTTGTATAGTTATAAGATAGATTTTATTTCACATTATGAGGCAGGATGTGCTCGAGTCCTCTGTTATGCACCAGGTTTTTAAGCACGTAGGTTCCTTACCCTGGCTTATCAAGTCCAATTATAGCTTGGCATCAGCGATGCTGAACACCCACACTGTCACTGACTTAGATTAGTGCTGTGAAATCCAGTGCTACTGAAAAAATTAAACCTTTTGTGTGGCATGCAGAAGAGTACGAAACACTTCTGAAAGAACCATTACACTGTTGTGTGTATGCAGATCACAAACCCTCAGCCATATTTATCTGTTGGTATTTCCCCATAGCCATCACTTTCTGAGTTGAATCGTGTTTCAGCATGACAGTACCAATCCCTCTGCCTGCACCTGAAACAGAACCTGTATGGTTTCTTGCTCTTCAGGTACCCATAATGAAAAGACAATTACCTACTTATAGCATAACATTGAAAATAGCCCCAAACTATAGCAAAGCCTTAAATACCTCTTTTCTTTCCCATTTGCAAGAGTGCATTTCTTCCTCACTTAAGACTCTAAGTGCATTTGGTCACAGCGCTCAAACAGGAAACAAAACCAGCCAGGCAGAGGAAAACCCTCACGAACAATGAGTTTCCCTTTTGTGCCTTAATATTCAGTTCCTGGTGAGCTCCCCTAACAAAGTCTGTGCTCACGGTTGCTGGAATCAGCACAGCAGCAATTGCTAAACACAGTCTTTTCCTCCAGCCTCTCTGCATTAGGCAGACAGGGTTTTTCATTGCATATATCACTTCCAACTTGCTGCAGTGATTCCACAGAGACAGGGGGATTTAGAAAGCTAATGAATGGGGGTGGGAGCAGGCTAGGATAGGAGCTTCAGTTCTAATGTCTAAAGCTAGACACCATGAGTGGCTTCACACACAGGGCACTGCCACCGATTTCATTTTCATTGCATGGCACTGACAGACTTTGACAGGCAAATCATTCATCTCAAGTTAATAAATCAAAGTAAGGGGTGGGTATAGGGGGATTTGTTTGTTCCAACATCTAGTGCCATAGGATTTAGGACAAAGCTCATTGGGCATTGCCTTGCCCTGACTGTTACTGTGCCGCAATCACAGCAAAATTATTTATCTTTTAGGTACTAACTGAGTACAGAAGAGAAGAATAGGTTTGGTCTGGATATTCCTTAGCATCTAGGGACCATTTGCTTCATCATAATGAGATGCCATAGATGCTATAAGTCCGTATATGGCTACAAGTCTCTTGCCACCTTATTATTAGGCAAAAACTTCATCTTGCCAGTTAACTGACATAGAGTTAATAGTTTAGAAATAAGGGAGAAGCAACATCTCCCCCCACAGCCCCTCCCAAGCTCCCTCCTAGCACAGAACGCTCTGTCTCACTGGTATCAGTACCTTGGTATTCAGCACTTTGGTGCATCTAACCCTCCTTTTGCAGACATGCCATCAATACTGCCTGCCACTGGGGAGAACAGGCTATTCTGATTACAAAACACTGGCTCTATAAATCTGATCATTTTAATGATAAACCAGGATATTTTAGGCTTTCTTGTCCCTGAAGAGCCAAGAACAATTGCAGATTGATTGGGAACCAATTAAGGACCTTAGAGCTGTAAGTTGTGAAAAATCATTTCTTTCTCTTAGGAAAAAGAAAACAAACACAAAAAAAAGGGCAAATTTTCTGCTTCTTAACTCTCTACAAAATAACTTAAGATGCGGGTGAAGCCGATAATTCAGATCTGAGTGACGAATTAGGACTTCAACTTTCTCCTACCACAGCAATCAGGTCCTCCTCAGCTGCCTCTCATGACCCCTGCCATCAGCACATCACGAAGAGGGAGAAGAAAATGAACATCAGCATGCCACCAAGCACAAGCAGCTCTGGTCCTTGGTGGAGGTTCTCTGCAATAGCTTAACACAAGTTAATAAACACTACTTATAGCCAGTGGCTCTGCTTCAGTCCTAACAGCATCAATTCCCCTTCAATGCAAAACTTGGGACAGTGGAGAAGCCCCAAGGTCTGGTACAGACCTCGTGAAGGTGTTGACCAGCAATCTACTCCCATGCCTTAAGAGCTGAATGGAAACCACACAGGTTAGTTCATGCCGTTTACCTTATATTTAAGGGCAGGCTAATCCCTGCAACTGTATGCTGCCGCCAGCGCTCACTTAATAGGCTCCTGTAGTGAATAACATCATGTGCTCTGTCAATTATTAATAATGAGACAAGCGTTTTCACATCAGAATGCCACCCTGTAACGTGACGAGCCTGTATCATATTAGCGTATCAAAGCTCCGGCTCGTAACGTTACCGGTTTACTAAGCGAACTTTGAACAAGGTTTATTCCCCAAACAGTCTGCTGAGTCCTAATTTTCATGGATTTTGTAAACAGAAAAGGTCCCTTTCTTGGCAAGATTCGAGGGATACGGTCTGTATTTTCAGTGGTTGATTTACTGCTACATTGCATTTATTCTAACACATCATTGATCCCCCGTCTCATACATCAGATTTAGTTACTTTTCTGCTGTATAATTTCCAGGCGACAGTGGCTATCCAGGACAGAAACAGCTGATGGATCTAATTTGATTTTGCCCTTATACCAGCAGAAGTTCACTTACTAGTTCACTTACTCAGAATTCATTGATCACTGCAAGGTCTACTGGGATTGTGAAATCTCATTCTCAGTGTCTTTTCCAATTGTCAAAGCACAGACTCAATACTGCATCTGACATCCTTGCAGCCTGCCTCGTTCTGCATAACACAGCAGCCAGCCATGGGGTTATAGTCAATGATGGGGCTCTCATAAAGGATGACAAGGCTAACTCTAACTGACTTCAGACATGGCAAAAAGGTAGATCTTTCTGAAAGGTGGGTTTGCTGATGATAAGCAAGGGGTAGCTCAGTGACAGCTGTATCTTTAAATAAGGGAAAGGAAGAACCGGGAAAGGGCAATGGGGAACAAAAAAGGCAATAGTGAAGGGAGATGAAATGTAGAGAAGAGTTTTACACAAAGATCCACATGTCTAAAATCAAAGAAATTGTGCTACTTAGCAGAGCGAGATGATTGAGGTTCTCAATGACTTCTTTGCCTCAGTCCTCACTGGCAAATGCTCTGACCACACTGCTCAGGTCTTTGGAAGGCAGATGCAGGGACTGTGAGAATTAAGACCTTGGGCCTACTGTAAGAGAGGATCAGGCTCGGGACCATCTTAGGAACCTGAATGTGCACAAGTGCAAGTGTCCTACAGCTGGGCTTGGAGCAACCTGCTGTAGCGTGAGGCCTCCCTGACATGGCAGGAGGTTGGAACCAGGTGATCTTCAGGTCCTTTCCAACCCAAACTACTCTATGATTCTATGAATTCTTTTATCTGTGCTGTTCCTGGCTAATAGGTGAGATAATATCCTGTGCACAGCCCATTCAGCTCAATAGCAAGACATCAAGACTCACAGAGGAGACCGTCAGAACAGTAATCACTTTTCAAGTGGTTATAGAGATCTTCCAGTCACTAAGCACACAAGAAGAGGCAAAAGGAGGTTAATGAAACTTCAAGAACTGTTTACGTTCTGTGAGGTTACTTTGCCTTGAGTTCCTGAGAGCAGATAAGGTGGAAAAGAAGAGATTGGGAAGGCAGATGACATTTAAAAGAAGCGGTATTAAAGCTCTCCATTACAAGAATAAAGACTATTTTGTCAACAGTAAACACATTCATCTTCATCTGGGAGACACAACTGATAGCTCCTGTTACCCGAGAGAATTGTAAACCTCAGCGACTCGGTGCACCTACAGAACACTTTGTGACCATGCATCACTATTCAGGTTGCCAGTTTGGAACAAAGGCATCACCAAATATGAGTTTTAGAAACAAACGTTAGAATGGGAACAGAGCTGCTGTCCTCACAAATGGTTTTCTGACCACATTCACCACTCTAATTTCAAACTGTTTGAGCACCCGAGCTTCCATTTCCCCTTCCTGGATGGTGTTTACCAACCTAAAGGCAGCCAGCTATGCTGGGCATTGTTCATTTTCCCCTTTTCTACTCATTCTGTAGAAGACATGAGGGTATCTTTCTCTCTACATGTTTGAAACCCATCCACAATCCTCAGCCGCCACATCCTTTCATAACCGTGTTAATATTCAAACAGGCACTAATGTTGCTGTGCTCCATTAAGAGATTTGGTCAATAGCTCCAAAAAAGCAAGAGTATCAGGGGAAAACAATGGGAATTACGTAGCCAGTAACACGGTATTGGAAACCCCTCAATTGGGTTGCAGACTGTACTACTTCCATTTACAACTGTTGCTCTATTTTCAATGGCGTTTTACTTAAGCGAAGTGGGAAGTGAGGCTTCCAAAGCAAGAGCTGAAGTCTCAGAACAGAGAGTGAGTGATCCCGTATTTAACATTGCTACTCAGAGCTACAGTCATTTGCTATTCCACTACAAACACCTTGCGCAACCATAGTCGAGTTGCTCAGGGGGAGGTTTTGTGGCTTAATCCCCCATCTTTGAGATAAGCATGACTTAGCCTCCCTATCTTACCGGCACACAGCGAGGATAAATACATTAAAGAAGAATTCATGTATCAGAATATAGTGATAGGAGTTCAATACCCTGAATAGGGAGTAATTTATCTTTTTGTCTCCTGGATCAAGTACAGTTTCTAGGTGTGTGTGACAGGAAAAGCCTCATCTATTAATACATAAGGAAAGCAAACCATCTCCAGGCCTACATTCCTGTATATGACACCACGAACAGAAACATACATGGGGAGGTGCAGAGGGGAAACGCTGGAGTAGAAAAGAACAGGCAACAGGCTTAGGACAGGGAGAGGAACCACGACCTAGACAAAGAAACCTATTCATTCCATCAGAATAAAGCAGAAAGCACAACAAACCCAAATGAATGTACATGGGGTTCATAGATAAACTAGATATAGAAGTATTTAGACACGTTTTTACAAACCTCCTTCACATTATCTTGCATAAGGAACACACTGTAATTCACTAGCATATGAATTATATTCTGTTCCCAGGATGAAACCTCCGTATTCTCACTCCAGGCTACCCTCCCCCTAAAATAGCTTTATTAGAGCTTAGCAGTGTTAGGGGAAAAAATGAAGGTAATGTCTACAGTGGGAGGTGTCCCTGCCCATGGCAAGGGGGTTGGAACTGGATGAGCTTAAGGTCCTTTCCAACCCTATTCAATGACTCTATAGCTCCCATTAAAAAGCCAATCGTACGTTCCATAGTGGTTATAGAGCAATACGCTTATTAAAAATGAGTTTTTACCAAAGATACAAAATTATAGATTTATTCAGACTCCCAGAGAAAAACAACATCAAACTTGTAAATTGTGCAGGTTATACATCCAATAAAATATTTATTGGAGCACAATGTATATCGTTAACTGTGTTGACTACGTTTCACCAAGGTGCCAGAAGAATGAGGAATTAACTTGAGTAGAATATAAAGCAGGCTTTCTCCAAGTCCTAGAGCTAGTTCAGGAGCATACAAAACAGGTTGTATTCAGAGCTGTAATAGAGAAATTCTTCAGTGAAGAAGACACCGGAGCTGAATACCTGACAGCAGAACAAAACAGAGAACAGCATTAAAGCCGTGTAGCTGAGGTGCTGCATGCAAATGCAGGAAGACCTGAATTAGTAATGTTGGAGATCGAGCTACAGCAGACAGTGGCTGTGTCAATGAATGTTTTAATGCCATCTTACTGGTCTAAGGACTACTGAGTAACTCAGCCTGATGGAATTCTGGAAGTTCAGGGAATACGTGGCCCAAAAATCTCTCTTTCTAAAAGCAAATGTGTATGTGAATATCCTCCTCCTCTGCAACTCCATCAACTGGCCTGTGAAAATCACACGTGTGGCTGGAGGTGCACGTTCTTGTTCGCAGCGTTAATCAGAATCACAGCCAACCCCCCACTGTCTATCATTTATTCTTTCTCAAAATGCACATGAATATTCATCTCAACTGCAGCTACAGGGCACCAGACAGCGGCAATGCTAGAAAAGGGAAAATTGAGGCAAAACTCCAGGTGAAAAAACCCTCTTGTCACTTTGTACCTTAATGCTGTGACTTCAAATGCACCTCCTCGGCACCGTACTCCTCATCCTCTGCGTTTTGAGATGATCTTTACCACTTTCTAATAGGAATAGGCTATCACTCAGGCTGTGCAAAGCTCCGCACAGAAGTTTCTGCCTTGCCCATTCCCAAATTACCATGGTTAAAACAATAAACACATCAATAATATGGAGGGGGGGGGTCACCTTTCTCTCCTTTAGCTATGTCCTTTCCAGTCCTTTGCACAGACCACACCAGACTTAGAACATGGACCCACCTTTGATTGGGCAGGGAAAGCAGCGCCCTCATAGGGCTTGGGATTTAACAGCTTAGCCATCTTTCTCCTCTCCCCCTAACTGATTGCACTGCTCGGTACTGAAGACCACAGATTTCAATATTAAAGACCACAGATTTTGCTGTTAAATACCACAGATTTAGACATTAAATACAGATTTGCCAATAAAAGTATGCAGCATATTTCAGGATTAAGCAATCCTGAAGAAACCAGTCCCTAAATTACTGCTTTGTGTTGAAAGAATAATTACACCAGGTAATGTCAGAAAGCCCCTGGAGAAACGTGCTTGCTTTCTTACCCCAGCCACTTTCTGAAGGAGAGGATAAAATGGGTGGGATTGACTGAAAAACTGAGGCTCTTACAGTTGCTGTGGCTTTAAATGCTTGCTCAGTTCAGAATGCCTTCTGATTGACACAGAAGCAGCAGGATTATGCCATCAGCCAGCGTGAACTCGATACAAAACACTGCTATTGTCTGCGTGCTCCTGGTGTGCGAGGCAGGAGAGGGGAGCACATGTACACCTGGATGAGAAGAGCTCTATTCCAACCTCTTTCTGCTTAGGGAGACTAACAGCTTGGAATCCCACCAAGGACTGTAGGGCTGGATCCAGAAGACTGCAAGCCTAGAAGCTTAGGTTCCTAAATCAACGTTTGCTATGCCTAAACCCGACCATCTCATGAAATCTAGACTGTGAGGAAGCTTTCCTGAGGCCAGTCAGGACTTCAGTGCGTTCAGTATCTCTGGATACACTTTGGCACCCAACTCCCAAGTTCCTGGGTTTAGAACTCCTGGACTAGAACCAAATCCATCTTGACATCTAAATGCGCTGTGGAGCAGAAGAAGGTTACTGCTGTGCAAGCAGCTGAGGATAAAGATGGGCAAAGCATAGGAAATACACAGCTTGTTCCACACACCAAACAGAAGGATTAAAATCACCATATAGAACAAAAGATTCACAATGGCTCAGCCATGCACGGCTCCAGAAGGAACAAAGGGTTTATCAAAGAATAAATGAACTATTAGGCAGCTGGAGCCTAAAGGGTTATGGAGCTCCCCAGAGAAAGACTGTTGTTGTCTTTGGGTTTGAGCGTGTTTCCTTCATGAGGCTTGGTCAGAGGCTCCATTATGTCTTCCAGGTAGAGATTTTATTACTGGGGAATTAGTGATACTTTCCTTATTCCCCTGACTTGAAGGGCAAAGACCTGATGTTCCATTAAACCACGGCCAGAACTGTGTTAGCAAACAGCACTCCACAACTCGTCTCTAACAGACGAATAGAGGCCACCAGCTGGAAGAGCTTTCATTGCCATCCTCCATAAAATCTCTCTTTCACCCCACTCATTTCCCAGAGGAAAGGAAACCAACAGCTGAGTGATTCCTTTTTTCCACCTTCCCTCTCTATCCTTTCTAGCTTAGATTTTACTCTCTGAAGATCAAAGCTTACTCCCCATTTCCATATAAAAGTACAGTGAGGTGGAGCTTTACAGAATAGACGCTCATTGACATGAAATAATTTACCATCAATAAATGCCTTTACCAAGGTGCTTTCTTCCTCAACTCCTGCACAGCTTCCTTCCTAGCCATAAACAGTACTTAAGTGTGTGGCACCTCATCTTCTCATCCACATGGCACTGGCACAGCCATGCGAGCTGAGCTGGTCCCAGGAAGAACTGCTTTAGCACGTGGTGTGATTTTACTTGTCTCTCCAGAAGTGATAACAGAAAAGAGTTATCCAAATAAAACCAATAATCAAATCAACATTTGGAGTCAAATTCTCATACTTATTTTAGGCTGCTCATCTGAAGCTCTGGGAATGGTTGCATGGACTGAAGTCCATATGCACCCAGAAACACAGAGCACTTTTGAGACCATGTTCTCCAGGGAGCACTAGCAGTAGATGTCAGAGATTTGTGCTGAAGAGAAGCTCATTAGTTTAAAGCCTGAGAAAAAACCTCATATGGGAATATGTAAGGAAACACAAAGCCAGAAGATAAGGCTTCCTTTCATTAGGAAAAGAGACAACCCACCACCATAAAAACACCCCTTCTCCTCATGGGAATGCAGCCAGGAAGCTCTCTGCCACAGCTCCCAGTGAGGTTCAGAGCTCCCTGTTGGGTACAGCACTACCAGAAGCAACAGTTCAGTCCCCATAGTTTATCCAATGCAGCAGAAGCCTATTACTTTTATCATTATTCCATTTGTTCTTTAAAGTAGCAGAAACCTGCAGAGATTAGTGTGAAAGTTATTACATAAAACGTTCTTTGCAAAAGCAAGCATCTGGCCTCAGGGAAGACCTGAGTGAGAAGCAATGGAAACAAACGCCTACCAGGCTTGCACAGAGCTTTCTTTAAAGATCTATGCAAATAACGATACGAATCATCTTTAAATTACTATTAAATAGAGCAGAATTGCTTCTCTTCTCAAATAACTGCTTTTCATGATGTTAAACAGTAACAGTGCAATAACCTGGATAGCTCTTACCTGTCTAAGTTTAACTGATGAGATGATGCTATGTCATTTATTACTGAGAACGTAAACTGTTGGGTTTACAAGCTCTGGTTTTCCAGTTAATCCCAGCTCAGGATAGCAATCTTCATTCGATTCCTACCATATGAAGACAACACAGCTATTAGGACAGGTTTTACTGAATGGCAGCACAGTTGGTACATTCAAGTTCTCGTCGAGAGAAGTTCTTCACAGTGACACACAAAGCACATGCTTTTTCCAGAAGGATGGCAATACACACATATACATGGATTACATATCTATTTACATATTTAGATATATGTATCTATATTAATACATATCTATTTATATATTTCTACATTAAAAAACCGATATTAAAGAGCTCCATTAAGGACAATGATCCATTTACACCTCAAGAGTCTAACAAGCATCCTACTAAAACTCAGGACAGGGCTCAGAATGAAAACAAAGGATAAATGATGTACAAGAACTGAAAAACAGCTTAATGAGAGGTAGATAATTCTCACTTTTTATGGAAGATACGGTGCTTCCTTTTCCATCCAACTGACTCAGAAGAGGTGACTTCAGGTATGGTGTTAAAAACAGCAGAGGAAAACACTGCATGTTGTTGACAGATGCAAATGCTGAATCTGATTCAAGCAGATGATGATACTTCAACAGGGCAAATTAGCACAAGGAGTTATTTTCCTATAATTTAAAGAAGGTCTGTTATTTCTTGCTAAATTTACCATGAAATAGGCAGGCATGTATACACAAATGTAAATGCATCTGCCAACACCAAGAACAAGGTTCTACTACGCTACTACAGAGAGGTTCAGGCTGGATGACCCAGTACTCCAGCTGCTTGCCCATATTCAAATGGCAATTTAAAGCATGGGGCTAAATAAAAGCATGTGAATAGATACATGTTCTCACTACTCTCTACAGATCCTGGTCACGCACGTGCATACTATGCACTACCAAATGAGAAGCAAGCATGGTTCACCCTCAGTTCTGACTTTGCCGTGTACAGTTCCACGCTACCACTCTGAGACACGAGACAGATGGGACGGAGAGATCTGAAGTGTTACAAATAAAACCTAAACCTGAACTTTTAAATATTCATTCTGAACTATAAAGAGAGCCGTGGCTTTTGTGTGCTGCAGATGGCTTGGAAATACAGGGCAAACAAAGGGCCAATTTCTCAATACTCAGAGCTGCTCTACTAGAATAGCTGGAGGCCCAAAACTCCAGGGGTTTGAGATGATTCAACCCTCTCACCTGCCAAATTTCATCAAAGCAACATTGCTTTTACCATCTTATAGAGATAAAAGAAGTATGAATAGTGGAGGGGTTTTAAATGAAATGTGGCCTGCCTAAGCTTGAACAAGAAATTACAATATGAATGGGAAGTGCAAGGTAAAGGGAAATCTGCCTTTTTTAGCATCGTATAAGGTGAAATCTGTACCTTTTTATAGATCGAAAGATTAAACAGAAATATTTTGTGTATTTGGATAAATGAAGGAAATCAAATTAAAAGTAAGCATAATAAAAATATCCCTGCAGTCATAACCAATGAAGAACTGCTGATTGCCATGTATGGCCTTAGGTTTAAACCTAAGAGAGACACGTGTTCCTCTGTAAGGTAGCAGGGCACGACCTCATCAATCAGAGATTATCCTCTGCATTATAGTTTATGGGAAGACACCACTAATGCCAGCTCCTCATCTGCCTTGACACAGAGGGAAGCTGATACAAATACAGCTGTAAAGGGACTGATCCCAAGTTATAGTGCTGCTAAGACCATTCACTGCTGCATCTACATAGCAGTACAATGAGCATTGTCTGATGCTATTAGTCTGGTCTAGACTCTAAAGCGTTTGCCTTTAGACCCTGGGATGCATTCAGAGAGGCAGCCTGCCTCACCATTGCCATGATGCTCCATGATGTTCAGGAACTGCCTTTGTCAAGATTAGAGAACAGGATGTTGTGAGTAAGATGATGGGCATTGGGGTAAGTATCTGAACTGCTTTCAAAAGAGGAAGAGTGGCAACTTGAGGCAGGGAACCAGCCTGCTGTTATGAGCACCATGTCAAACAAACACGCCAGTACAGCCAACCATGACGCTCTACAGGCCGCCACCGTCAAACTCATGT